>JAIPRL010004519.1:0-37510 GCA_025469235.1 Pemphigus obesinymphae | reverse complement strand
TATCTCCATTTTGATTTTGTTCCATTACAGGATAGGTATCGGAATTTGGACTTTACCTTACCTATCCTATTACAACCATTCATCTATTTTTTTGTTATAGTACACAACACCATTACAATTTTGAACCGTATTCTATTTCATTTTATTTTTATTATATTACACTACTTATTGTAAAATAAACTATTCTATACCAAAAATGAGTTTTTATTTTATTATTTGAATATTGAGAATTATTACTATATTAATTACGAACATTTTATTAATGTAGGGTGAACTTTTTTTTTTAAATTTGTCTACCCATCTGGTTTATACACGCATCGTCGTCGCAGTACCTTATTCAATAATATGATTGAAAACGATTTTACCTGTTGTTTTAATGTGAAATTATAACTATACAAGCAAATTATATAATAATTTTACGTATAGGAATAAGTAAGTACTAACGTATCGTTTAGATTAATTTGTTATTTTCTTAAATTCAACTCTGTATAAATATTAAATTGTCTATCCGAGGAATTAACGAGGTATTATTGACTTTTATTTTACATATAGGACATTTGAAGTTTATTCATGGAAGATCAGGTTACTGTGCACGGAATTTACATTTTACACGGACTTAGGACTCGTTTAATTTATGTACTCAATTTAACTCGAAATAAGGTGGGTTCATATACAAGTCGAACGTACACCACTATATATTATATACCTACGGGCTACGTGTAAGTTTTACATGAACGACTGTGCGTGCACACTATCCAATAAGTTTGCATAGAATATGTGTAACGTATAATATACTTGTATAGATTATAGGTTGAAAGTATCAAAAAGTCACATTTGATATACATAATTGTAATTTATACTGCTTAAAGGTCGACACTTTTATGTGTTTATTTTGATTACCTATACGAAAATAAATCGATTTTACAAAATGCAACGTCACAGGTATAGTATACCTATTATTAGGTCGAAATTAATATAAATTTATTAGAAAGCGTTAATTACTACGTTTACATGCAGTTGTTAATTCGCATTAACTTAATGTGCATTAGGGTTCGAGCTTACATGCATCTAAATAATAAAAATATTTCAAATAGAAAACGCAACATGTGCAGAAAATTAGAATAACTATATCTGATAAGTAATAACTGATAATCTAATCACTGCGAGTCATTAATGTGCATTTAAGAGTTTACACGTATTTCTTAATCTGGCAGTAAGAGTTAATTCGATTTGATGAATTGAATTAAATAATAAATGCGCATTAACAACGCGTTTATATGCACCCAACTCCCGGATTAAGTCAATGCGTATTAACGACTGAATGTAAATGTAGTAATATTGAGAATAAATTACAGATTACAAAAAATATTCGAATTTTAAATTTTATAGGTAATACCGAAAAATATTAAACTTTTATTCACTCGTGGAAAATATCTTTATTGTTATGGTAGGACCGTATATTAATCAAAATGAAAACGCGGTTAATTTTATAGATTTGAACTGTCAAATTCGACAAAGATATTGGAAAAGTTCGAGTTTTTTTAAAACATTTTTTTCTGCTATTAACTATTTTTTCTAGCCTTACTGATTTTCAGACTTTAAAACATAATTTAAATTTAAATATTCTTTAATTATAGTTTAATTTTACTACATTCTTAAGTATAATAAATTATAATTGTGTATATGAATGGACGCAGAAAACAATAGGTACGGCAAATGAATAATTATTATTATTGTATTAAATTCATAGTCAAATTTACACAAATGACCTTTTTATTTTTTTTTCTAATAGTGATTTATTAATTTTTGGGAAAATATCACCCCCTATTTTAAGATTCGGAGCACGTCATTGCATTTGAGTGGTATTGTAGGTACCTACCTATTTGTCTAATATTATGTCTATTATAATTGTGTTTTTTTGAAAATTGGGGGGAGGGTACTTGTTTTCTTTGTCCCTCTTGGGCTATTGTTCATTGGTGATATATGATTTTGATACATACTAAATTAATAGTATATTAATAGGTACCGTAATAATAAACTCTCAACTGTTGATGCACATTTCTAATAAAGCGCAGTCACGGGAGCCCCTATTGATATTTTTTGATTTTAGCTCTATCTACTCATACATTTTAACCTTTTTTGGGAAAATGATACCCACTTATTTTGACGATATTAAAACATATTTATAATTCTAGGTAAAACATCTTTCATAAGTAATTATTGTGAATTGAACTTTTTTATAATACACCTATATGAAAGACGAGAATATTCATTATCCCGTAACTGATACTTAAATATTGTTTTTAATCACTTTTACAATTTTATAATTGGGAAATTTCAAGTTTTACGATTACAAATTTAAAATAGTGCAATTATTTATTTTTATGTATATTTTTCATCAAACTGTGATCAAAAAGCTAAAAGTAGTTTGGTAGCTTAGTACCTAGCTTAGTAGCTAAAAGAAATTTGGCGTAGATTTTCATGTATTGATACTTGTAAATTACATTAAAAATATATTTAAATGCATTTAAATTATTTAATTATTAATTTTACAAAAATTTAATTAAAATTGTCTATATAAAATCCCTTAAAAATTCAGTTCTTTTCACTGTTAAATTCATAGTCAAAACATCAAAACAATACGCCATAAAATATAACATTATTTATATTTTTTAGTTTTATATTTAGAATGCTTAAACTACATTTCGTGTTTAATTGTTAGACGTATAATTAAGTATGATTAAGGAAAATAATTGTATATATATAATATAACCTAACCATAATATGTGAGAGGTGCAGGATACAAGGGGGTTTATGGGCAATATAATAGTAAAATACAAACTCAAAAATTTCAAAGAAAATTTCAAGATTTTAGATCTATTTTTTTTTAATTACGAAGAAGTAATTATAATTAAAATTATAAATGTTGCCGGAAAATTTGAAATGGCTATCATGACTATCGTTTATGAGATTTTTTGAATATAGTTAGAGTAATGTATATGTTTGTTAGGTACTTAATTATACCGATGTTCCGTAGTACACTATTGTAATGTGTACCGGTGATGAATTTAGTTCTTTGCCTAGGGGTGAGGGGGATATTTTTTAATATACATATATACATATGTCTAAATTTTTTATAGAAAATTGATGAATGACCTTTTTTTTTTGTTTATTTGCCATTTTAAAACGAGATTTCTCGATTATTTTCGGGTAGAGCAATTTGACCCAGTACGTGCCTGTGATAGCTATGTAAAGCTATATTTTAAATATAAGTTCTGACAACATTGGTGTTATCAGTGTTGTCAATCGATATTTCATAAAAGTGCATTCACAACTCACCTTGTCATGTCATATACCTTTAGAAAAAATTAGAAAAATATAGTATTTACGCATACAGTTCAAAATGTTTAGGGGACAATGGGCCCTATGCCCCTCTAAAAGCCGGCCTTGCCGTGAACTGGTTGTAAGTATACCACGATCGCAGTGGAAATAGTACTATTACCATAGTATTTTTTTAGATTCTGAGCGGAGCGAGAAGCTAGTGGTTTTACAATGATTAATGATACACATTTTCGACCAGAAGATCTGAACCAATCTGTACATATAACCACATTTTCTAATAGAAAATTTCATTTAGTTTGTACTTTAAAGAAGCCATTTTTCATTTTTGGTCATTTTCGATAAACGCGGTATGAAAAACTACCGAAAAATTATGTAAAAACGGCTAAAATACGATTTCGTCAAATCGAGATTTATGTATATTACCACCGAAACTCCACTGAGAGTCGATTAATATACATTCACCAAGAGTATCCTATCCAATAAGACAAGTGCTTTCACCCCTACTGACGCCCGACAAGCGGAGTGCACCTTTTTTTAAAATTATAATTTCTCTAGTATTTAGTTTTTTTTTTTTTATCCCAGAAATGAATATAAAAAAGTAGGGTTGATTGGATATAAAATCTGTTAAAATGAAATTTTAGATATTATTAAGACAATGTATCCAAATATAATAGAAAATACATCGATAATTTTGTAGTGAATAAAAATTTTTCACACTTACAAAAAATTTTAATTAAAAAAATGGAAAACATCGTGGTCTAGATGTCTAGAATTTAGAAGAACAATTACAGTTGCGTTGTCATTTATTTGTCCTCCTATATATGAAATTACAGAATATAATAACGACAAATATTACAATACACTTTAGATTCTGTGCGGATCGAGGAATGTATTTTAACATGATGTATTTATGTCTGTATATATTTTTTCGGATAGACGGAGTCGAACAGGAGTTTTGGAGCAAAACGTTTTGTTGATGGAAAATTAAAGTTTAAAGTAAGAAGTGTGTAGTACTTATAAGGTTCAAATTAATTTTCAGGATTAAAAAAGAAAAAAATAATCCATTTAATTAACGAGAAAAGAAACGACAATATTGATCTCACCTACATGTATATACTTTAACAGTGTGGTATTATGTGACATATTTGTGGACACGGAATCATGAAATGATTCATATAAAATAAAAACTTCATGAAAGTTTAGCGTTGTATATTATATAAAAAGAAAGTGAACGCGGAAAAAATCTAAAACATTCGAAATAATATACCGTAAAAAGTTTCGAGTTCGGGAAACTGTTGTTTAACATTTTTTAATTTTTGTTCGCGCAGGTTGGTACGCTTTGTACTCGCTACATAATATAAATGTATAGTATATATATATATGTATTTCCTTACTACGGGTAATTTTTGTATTATTTTCTGTACACGCGATCGTGATGCAAATCAACAAAGTTTCCATACTTTTTTTGAACTTTTTTAAAAATAAAAACATAAAAGTAATGAAACTTTGACGACCAAAATGTTAATATATTGGTACAGTGGCGTACCGAACACCTTAACGATTATAGATGGGAAAACAATTCGAAATTGACTTAAATAACAAGGAGATACATACCTATTAGAGGGTCCTTATTTTAAAACTTTCGATATATTTATGTTGGAAATTAGAATTTATTTTTTAATATCCCTGAAGATTCTATGAGATAAGAAATATTTCCTATAATAACTACTTTTATAATAAATATACTTCTTTGTAAATTTTAATATGCAATCTGTGGATTGAAAAATGTAATCTATTGATAATAAAATATTTACCAATCATAGTCTATAGACACTGTAGTGATCTTGTGAAAAAATATAAAATATATTTAAAATTAAAAAATTAATAAATTCAAAAAATTAAATACTCTTAAAATTAAAAATTAATATATGTTATAAAAAATAACAATATAATATATATAATATATATATATATTTATAATATATGTATATTTATTAAAAAAAAAAATATAAGTTGTATTCACTATATATTTTGAGAATAATATGTTTAGTAACTTTTATAAGAATAGGCTTTGCCACATGTAGTACCAACTTTGTTTAAAGTAAGTTATTGAATAATCAGTGGCGAAGGCAAGGGGGAGGGGATTTGAAACACCAGAAGTTCAAGAAAAATAAGAAAATTGACAACCCGGCTTGAAAAATAGCCTGCGAGATAAAAATACTAAGTATAGGGTTAATGTTACTCACGAATTAAAATGGTTTGTTGTATAAATATATAAATATAATATACCTAATATGTAAAATACAGGTACATGGTCATCTATATATTTTACATTTTTAATGAAGTTTTTTTAGGTGGGTGTTAATTATTGTTATAAAATTATGGAATGGGAAAAATTAGTTTAAAAATAACACAAAAGTTAAAACTATAAAAAAGTAGTAAACAATATAACCATATAACATGTACCAAAAATAACTTCAATTATAATCAGATTTCTGTTCCTTACATAATAATACAATATACTAATTTTACCTATATATTATCAATTTAAATCGATTGTGTTAGGTACTTAATTTATAACAAATTGTATGAATACCTATATAATTTAATACATTATACCTAATTTACAATAAGAACCTACACGGATATAAATTATTTCTATACCTAAGTATAATTTTTAAACATACATAGGTACACCCAGTAACGTAGCTAGGATTATGCAATGTGGGGAGAGGGGGTTAAGTATAAATTAAACTATAAGTATTAAAATTTTTATTATGTTCGTTGCTCAGTTTCATACTCGTATTGGTCCAATTCAAGGAGTAAGGATCAGATTCAGTGGTGTCTATAGAGAAAAATGTAAGAATTATAATAGGTACTAATAATTTAGGTTAAAACTTATGAAAAAAAGGTAATGGGTAGGGGGTTAAGCCCCCCTCTGGCTACACCACTGGGTTTACATACCTATTATAGGTAGTAAATGTACATTTTTAAATTTTGAAAATGATTTTGTCCGTCTTTAGTAGTTTATAAAATTATTCATTATAAAATATATATTTAAAATCTATCAATAAAATATATAATAACTAACAATACCTATATAGTTTGATTCTATATAATTCATTTATACTAATGTAAAATTTAAATATTTTTAGAAAATTTCCCGGAATTAATAATTATAAATGGTTATTAAATTTATTATTAATTATAAAAAAATAAAAACCTAATTTTTACAAAATAATTTGTTATTTATCATTGTTGTTATTAATCATTAATGATTATGTAAAGAGGGATAGAGTAAAATGCGTGAAAATAGTCACGCAAATAGATTACTTAGAATACCTATTTTGAAATACATAAATAAGAAAAACTTATAATATATATACATTAATGTTTTATTTAATTATTAAATTAAAAAATGAAACGAGGTTCACTCCAAAGTTGTCCTCTATTAATATTATAATTGGAGTCTTAAGCATGTTTTTTTGACAAATATTGTGATTACATAATAGTAAAAAGTAGTACTCACACAGGATTTTGTTGTATAATTACTTTTAAAATATATTAAATTTTCTTTTAAATTTTTTAAAAATTGCTTAATAGAACCCCTTAAAAACACGTGTGTAGTGTCCCCTTAATACATTTGTGTATATTATAAAACATACTATATTATAATTGGATTTAGAGGTGTTACACATTCGTTTTTTAAGGGGTTGTGTATAGGCAATTTTTAAGAAATTTTAGAAATATAAAATTAAAACAATTAATACAATTTAAAAGTAATTTAAATTTGATTTTGTGTCTCTACCACTTTTTATTGTTGTGTAATCACAATATTTATTAAAAACATATATCACGCAAAAGTGTTAAAATAGATTTTTTAAAGTGATTTTAGAGTAAAACCCCTAGTATTAAATCAACGAAGGAAAATTTTACAGTGAACCTTATTTCGGTTTTTAATTTATTAATACAAAAAAGTTAATTAAATTTTTACTTTTTTAAGCTTTAATAATTTTTTTTAAAGCAAGAAATAAAAAATACTAAACGAGGTTCACTTCAAAATTTTGTCTTCTTTTCATTAGATAATAGATATTTTAACTCTAAAATCACTTTAAGGATTTGTTTTAATAGTTTTTCATAAACATGTTTGTATCACTGAAAATCATCCGTGTAGTGTCCTCTTAAAATATTAAGTATTGAAATATATTTGTATAATATAATGTGAATGAAAATATGAAGAATATTTTCACAATTTGAAATTTCATTCACAGTACTTAATTTATATAAAAATGTTACTATTAAGATGATGGCATACACCAATTTTCAAGGGATTTTGTATGGGCAATTTTTATGATGCAAAAAAATTTAAATCCAACAATTTAAAAATATTTGAATGTAAACTAAAAATAGTTTTCTGTCAATACCAGTTTTAATTGTCGTGTAATCATGATGTTTGTTAAAAACATGTTTACGAATTTTTTACTCCTATCAACTTTAGAATATTGTAGAAAGATGAAATAAAAAATAAATTATCTAGCTACTGATGTAGCCAATTTTTTACATATGCATTTTTACATGGTTTACGAGCTGCTAAAAAAAATAATCAAAAAAATGATATTCTAACAGTACATAAAACGTGTTAAAATTTTACACATATATTATATCAAAATTTGGCCCCATCAGTAGCTAGATAATAAAAATGTTATGAACCTTATTTTTTTTATTATTTCATATTTCTAACATGTTTATAAGTTGATGAAAATAAAAAATGCTAATGCAAGTTTTTCATTGAAAATTTATCGGTGTGTTGTCTTTTAATACATTATTATTAACACTATCAATTTATATTTTTTAGGTAAGTAATATGACTATTGTTAAGATTAAAATAAATAATCTACAAGATTATGACTCTATTAATGTCTATTACGAGACGTTGCCTATAATGGAAGAAATAGTCTTTATGGGGTCCTGGTATATTAAACGCAAAACTGCCAACTCTCGTTTAGTTGGTCGTTTTTTTTTATTAATTTGTTTTATTTTATTTTTTATTGATATACAAATTAAAAAAGTACATTTATGTAGAAAATACATAATGTTTTTATACATAATATTAGAAAATATTTATTTTTTTTCATTTGTAAATTGTTATTATTATTATTATTTAATAAAAAATAAATATACAGATAATTAATAATTAATAATAATAATAATTAATAATTATTATTAATATTATTATATTATTATATATTATATATAATATATTATATTATTATTATTATTATATATTATTATATATATATAATATTATAATATTATTATTAATAATTAATAATTAATAATAAATAAATACACAGAAAATTACATTTCTTTTATCTATTATATTATATTTATAGTTGGGATGACGGATCTCGAAAATATGAAAGAAGGAACAGCAGGAGATTATAGATATGAATAAATGTATTAAATAGGTATTTTATGAATGATCAAGCAAAATCATTGTAGTGGCAATAAGTTTTTTGTATATAATAATGAGATTATCTTTTGAAGGTACAAAAATTAAATTATTTTTAGTTTTCTTTAAAATTTTTATATTTTATTTGTTTATTGTTTAATTTGACGTAGATAAATAAAAAAAATGAAAAACACACTAGATTTTAAATTAAATATAATTATTATATTGCAATTCAAAAATATTATGAATTCCAGAATCATGATTAGTATGTGATCTTGTACGTTTTTTTTATCAAGACGCACGTTTACTTAAAATTAAAATTTCAGAGGAATTTATTATTTTTAAGAATAATTAATGATTTTTTAGATTTAATTATTATGAAATATTCAATGTACATTCTAAAAGCGCGAAATAGTTTTATGGATATATATTCCAATAAATTATTTGGCAAACATGGTTATATTAATAAAGGAATCCACTCAAATATGTTAAGTTAAATCGATGCAAAAGCCTTCAATCAAAAGTTAATAATTAACAAATAATCATTTCAACTCATTAAATTTAAAGTTAATTGGAAAAAAAAATGGTAACTTAACTAAAATAGTATTAAACTTGAAAGTTCATTATCGATTATTCTTTCCATAAAAAAAAATAGAAGTTTTATAATAAATTATTCAATTTTCCCACATTTTTAAAATATTTAGTATCAACTTATTAATTATTCTATTTGAATTTCATCTAAAATATGTTAACGTACTCGCGAAAATCTTTCACCTCCCCCTTACCCAATGTGTTAACGTAACTGGATAAATATAAAAATGAACTGTACAAAGCTAATTCAAATCAATAAAAATGTTAACTAGTTAGTTTAACTAGTAATAGTTAATATCCATATTTGTAATTTGGAATATTAACCATATTAAAACTATTAAAAAAAGCCTTAAAGATTTGAAAAATACTGTATATTTAAGAGTTGTGTTCAAAATAGGAGTTTTAGCCCACATAACACTATTGTATTAGGATTGAATTTTAATTTACAATTATTTTTTTCGGACTATCGAAAGTCGAAACAGTGAATAACTTAACCGTACGTTTATTGACCTTGGCTTAACGTTCGTGTAGAATTGTGGACCGTGACGCTTCATGGGGTCCTGGTACCGAATGTATTTTCCTGTTGCGAAGGCCATTTTTACAATATTTCTTATGTACGCAAAAATACTATATAATATATAAAATATCATAAAAATTTATCCGCCACACAACAGTTTCATAATAAAATCAAATAAATAAATGAATAAATAAATAATACGATCATTATTCATACCAACTAATGGCCAACTTATCTCGAAACGGTTTGGCGTTATCATTAACTGAACTAATTTGTTATTGTTATTGACTGTTTTACACGGTTACTCATATATTATAATGATGGATAATGTACACTTTCATTTTCAGCAAAACAAGTGTTTTAAACAAATTATTTGGATACACGAGTTTAAAACGAATATTATTGCATTTATTGCACATAAACGTTTTAAACGTCTTTTAAATCCATTCGTTCATTAGATAATGTTTTCTTTATTAATGTTTCTTTTAACTAATATATTTCGAAAAATTAATATTTTTTTATTTATTCGTGTTTAAATTTGTTTTTATTCAAATATCGTTTATATTTATTATATTTATAAGTGAATTTAATTTTCAATTTAATAGATATTGAGTTTAAGGGGTTCTGTGTAGGCCATTTTGAGAAAGTCAAATTAAACAATTTAAAAATGCTTAAATTATTTATAATCGGCTGTGTATAAGCAACATTTTAAAGTATTTGAATACAAATATATTGTTAAATACATTTTTATTTTGTATTAAATGCTAATTTTATCAAATAATTGTTTAACTAAATTATTGTATTGAAAAACCATAGTTTTTCTTTTGTCACCATGTAAAGATAAAATTATAAAATCATATTTCATTTACAAATGTTAGTTTGATGTTTTATTGACACCAGTCGTTTCCGAAATATTATGCGGGAATAGTAATTCCATTTGTTATGTTTTTATAAAAATGAAATTTAATAAAAATGTATGAAAAACCTACTTAATATATTATGCTAAAACAGCAGAAAAAAACGTAACATTTATTTTCATTTATTGTAAAATTGCTAAAAAGTATATGTTTTATAGCACTTGTGAAGTAATCACTTAGGTAAGATTATGACAAATTTTTGTATTTATTTTAATTTTCGTTTTGGAAATTGTAATAATCCAATTTGTTAATTTAAAGCAATGAATTACATCATTAATGAATGAATCAATCAAGGAATGTAGGATAATATTTATATATATTATATATACCTTTAAAATATAAAGGTATATAAGAATAATCTCATTTATTTAAAATATTAGTTTTGATAATTATAATATTATGATTTATGACCAATTATGATGCTATTTTATACTTGTAAGGATGATTTACAAAAACACATACATTTTCGTATACTCGCCATACAAAAAAAAAATATTTATTATATCTATTTTTAAGGGGTTCTGTATAGGCAATTTATAAGAGGTTTTTTTGAATGATGAAAATTGAACAATTAAAAAATGTTAAAATATATTTTAAAAGTAATATAAAATAGTCTCATATCTATTATCTGTACCTACTACTATTTATTTTTGTGTAATCTCATTTGTTCAAAAACTACTTGTGATCTAAACACAGTTCGATCAAAAATTATCACAAAAAAGAAATAATTATACTAAATAAAATATGAGAATATAAACTAAGACCAAACGTAGAGTTTTTGTTTGATAAGCATATTTAAAATTCAAGATTGAAAAACGTCAAATTTTTAAATTTTCAAATTTAAAAAAAAAAATTGGAAAAATTATCAAGAGAACATCGTACTCACGGGTTTTAAGGGATTTTGTATAGTCAATTTTAAAGAGATATTTAGAAAAATTAAAATCTAAAAATCTAAAAATATTTAAATATATTTTTAAAGTAATTATTATATAATAATTTTTTAAATCTTGTGTTAATACCAGTTTTTACTGTCGTGTAATCATGATGTTTGGTAAAAAATACATGGTTACACAATTTTCATTTTTATCGATTTGAGAATATAAAATAAAAATAAAATTATTGAGAACAAAATTATCTAGTGCTCTATGTGGCTGATTTTTGATATGTGCATTTTTACTCGTTTTATGTTAAAAAATATAAAACTTGATTTTTTTTTATCTTAATCTTAAAAAGAAAAATGTATTGAAAAAAAGCTACGCAGGGCACTAGAAAATCTTTATAATTTGTTTTTATTTGGTATTTCTAATATGTTTGTAAGTTGATGAAAATTTAAAATGCCAATACAAGTTTATCATTAAAAAATTTCAGATACGACATCCACTTGACTAAAAAAAAGTCTATATGATCGTCTATAGTAAATATTCTCATCTATCATATTCTGTTTACGATAACTAGGATAGAAATTGTATTTAGAATGCGAGAACGTGTTTTAATGGTCGAAATATTGTTCACAGAATAAATAATTATAATATAAAGAATAAATATTGCGATACCACTGTAGTTTGCTTGCTCCGTTCGGAATCTAAAACCGTAAAACTTTAAATTGCTACACCTTGAAAAATAAGCACTACCTCTAAATATTGAAAGGATCATCGTTTTCAGCGTAAAATATACACCAAAAAAAAAAAGAAGAATATTGAATTGGTAAAGTGAATTTTAATCGAATTTAGTCCCTCAAATTTTTCTTATATTTGTATCACTGGTCAGTTTTATAGGTTGGGGAAGGATGAAATCTGCTCCCTCCGCCATGAAGTTCTGGTCATGCCTATGTATACAATAATAGAGTATTTGCAATATTACAATAATAATATAGTCTTATTAGTTATTTACAAACTATTATAATATCTAAGTGATAAGTTACTTTAATATATGTAATAGCTGAAGTAAACACCGTTATCCATTTTTACGCTTAAACTATTCTAAAAACAAAAACAGAAAAGAAACTAAAAGGGAATAACATTTTTTAACTAAAATGCACAAAAGCCCAGAATATAAACAAATCCTGAAAACTCTTCAGAATAACTTCTTGGAAAATTTGGATTTTTATCAGAAATAATTAAATTGTGTTTAGGTTACCGAATGGTTATTGAGTTCGTTAACATATTTTGAAAAATAAGAGAAAAAATAATTTTAAATGAAAGTCTACAATAACAGAAACGGATTTATGGGACATTTTTTGAACTACATTTAAAACTTTGAATATTTGACCGTTGCTTTAGGGTCAAGACAATTTCGGTAGCTAAAACGTTATAAAAATATAGGTAATAATAGTATTTTGTGTTTAAATACAACAAGCCCGAACAATTATTGTGTTTAAAAGTTAAAACACATTTCTTATAATTTAACATTTAAAATAATAGTATTCAATATAAATAAATGAAATATATTAAAAATACAAATAAACATATACCTTATCTAGTATTCTTAGTTTTGTTTTGTCATTTTAAATACTGATTTAAATATTTTAAGTTTGAAAAGTATTTGACATTTTGACACTGAAAACGGTATTTTCTATTTTCTTCGCGTATTTCTGTTTATATATCATTATATTCGGATACAGCTTGTCTCGGGCGATGTACTTAAATATTTGATGTAGAGGTAGTCGTTATAACCGTATAATAATACCGTATTAACAAAATGTTCAGTTGAGTACACAGTGTAAAATTATTGTTGTGTCCTATACTCATATACACGTTTTACGTGATAATTAATTATCGAGTAACATAATAATTATTTCATTATCGATTAAAAAAAAATAAAAAAAAAAAAAAATACATTATCCAATCGAAAATCGTCTTGTTACACAAAAGAATAAAAACGTTCAACGTACACGTAGTATTTGGAGATTCAGTCGTCCGTCTCCATTTAAAACCGCTCATGGAGAACAAAATAATATAATATGAAATAAATAAACGAATAAAATGACGAAAATGTCGCTGCAATACGCCAGTATCTTATTACTCGACGATAACGCACATTGTCTATACTTATAATGCCTATATATATACGTCTTGTTTGACTTGTATCGAATTCTCCGGCTTTTGCTGTTCTTAATGATTTTATACTGGGTTCCGGATAGACGAATAATTATTGTATAATTGTACTGAGTATAAGTATATTCTGTGGCAAGTTCGTAATTTTTTTTTCGGGACATTCGTACATTTCCGTCTGGGAGCTGTGGTTTTATGAAAAAAAAAAAAAAAACCGAGAACGGTAAGGACTGATTCACAAGTATACCTTTACCGTATATTTTCATATCTCATACTAATGAATTTTAAATCGACGGATTTCCGTAGTATTTTTTTTTACATTTTTAATCATATTTAATACGTTCGGGTGAACCTTTGTCGGGACGATTTTCAAACATTTCCACATATTATGCAAAAACCCGAGAACGACAAGAATTCATGTGTGCAGAGTAGGTAGGTACCTATTATTTATTTTTATTTTTTTTATTATACCATACCCGTATTTTGGTTATAATAATATTATATATTATTGAGGTATATTTCAACGTTTTTATTGAATATAATTTATACGTATCTTGTGTGAAACACGTTACATTCGAGTTCTTATAAACATCCGAGAATTATAAGTTCGATAAATTATTTAATTACCCATCTACTTTGTCAACCTATAGAACAGAAACAATTTATGTATGAAGGACTATCTTCTAGAAAGCAAACGCCAGATTCCGCCGCAGGTGAAATATTTTTAAAACTAATTAATTAATAGTATTATTTCTCAAAAAAACTTCGGTCACCGACTATTTCGGATCCCGATAAAATAGGTACATAATATGAGGTATGCAAATTACACTTAAAAGTAATTCCACTTATGCGATGTTTCACTCAAAAAAAGTTACACTTACAATGTGACATATACTCAAATGGGGTTACAAATTCAAGGTTTTGCACTCAAAAGGTATTGAACTTACAAGTAGTCTCACTTAAAACGAATTACACTTACAAGGTGTTGCACTCAAGCTAGTTTACTCTAATATTAGAAATGACAAAGTTGCGATAAGAAAGCTCTACGTCAAATTCGTATATTATCAGTTGGTTAGACGGAGACAGCAAATGCGAGTGCTACGTTTCTACTTAACAAAGACTTAACTAGTTAACTAATTATAATTGATTGAATATCAATATATCATATTCAGGTCGGTCCTGAAAGTCATTATAATCAATAGTAATATTACCTATTTGAAACGTTATCTCCGGTGTGCAAGGTCAGTCGTAAACCTAATCGATTCTGTACATTGATAATAAACTAAATTCGGGATAAAAGTAATTTGAATATATTTTAACATCCATTTAAGTATTTAATTATTTTAATCTTATAGGTTAGTATGTTTTTGGTTTTGCAATATTATATATTATTTCTATTTTTGTTTTAGTGTATGTATATACATTTTTGTGTAAAAAAACAGCTTTGAAAAAACAAAATAAAATCACATCGTTTTAAATATAAGCGTTTTGTTTTATGTTTAAAATTTTTTTAAATAAATATTTTCATCGAAAGCCTAAATAGGTATCTTTACAATGGCATAATGATTTTAGATTGAATTATCAAATTATAATTTCTCAAGAGAACGTCACACACCCGGTTTTTGAAGGGGTTCAAAATAAGCAATTTTTATGAAATTTTACCAAAAATTATAATTTAAAAACATTTAATTATTTGAATTTATGTTTAATTTATGTTTGCATAAAATTAGCTTTTAGTCTTTTATTTTGGATGTGTAGCATCCTATGAGGAACGTCACGCAACAGATTTCTAAGAGGTTTTGTATAGGCAATTTTTATTCAACTTTTAGAAAAATTAAAATCAAACAAATGAAAAATATTTAAATTTATTTTAAAAGTAATTTAAAAATAGACTTGTGCCAGTACCATTTTTAATTGTCGTATAATCATGATATATGTTAAAAAACATGTTTACGCATTTTTCATTTTTATTAACTTGAGAATATTGTAGAAAGATGAAATAAAAAATAAATTATAAAGAACAAAAATATCTAGTGACTGATGGAGCCAATCTTTTACATACGCATTTTTACATGCTTTATAAGCTGTTAAAAAACAAATCAAAAAAAAAAATATGTTTTAACAGCTTATATAAAACATAAAAATTCATATCTCAAAATCGGCTCCACCATTCGCTAGATAATGTTGTTACTGTTGTTAGGGATAATTTGTTTTTTGTTTCATATCTCTAACATGTTTGTAAGTTGATACAAATGAAAAATGATAATGCAAGTTTTTCATTGAAAAATTGTCGGTGTGATTTTTCACAGACTATCAAGAAAAATGAAAATTATAAATTGAAAAATATTTATAAGCATTTTAATAATAAATAAAAATTGGTCCCATTTATTATTGTTGTTTTTTTATGTACTTATGAACTTCTCATTTAAAATAACTTGAAAATATATACATTGAACATTTACAATTTATTAAACGTGTATATTTGAACACGTTTTATTAGTTGTTAAAAAACTAAATCTTTTGATTTGTTCAAAATAAATAAAACTCTTGAAAAAATCAAAATATCGAAAAATTGCAAGTGACAATGTAGGGTAATAGATAATATCATTATCTATCATTTGTTTTTTGTTTCATATTTCTATGATTTTTGTACCCAAGTTGTTAAAAATGAGAAATTCTAACATGAGTTTTTGATTGGGAATTGTTTTGTGTTGACATCTTTTTAAATATCTAGGTATTTATAGATTTTATAATTCATTATCAAACTGAGAAATAATCAACATTCAAATTTTAAGTAGATTTATTAATTAACATTTAACACTTAAAAGCCAACCAAATTAATATTTTTATAATTAGTTTTCGTTATCCTGTTGTAGTATGTAGTATTTTCACAGATAACAGATAATAGTTTTCGGGTATTTCTGTTGCGCTGTATCTACTGACCTATTCATCAGATATAATACATATTAAATTTACAATATTCTTATATTGCTAATAAATATCATTGACAAATAATAAAATAGTCTTAATTTGATTCTATACTTATAATTGTATTTAAATTTCAAATAAAATAATTATTATTTATCTGTATACAATTTGAATATTATATAATATATATTATATATATTGTTTAAAATAAATATATAATATAGATTTTTAAAATTTAATATTTACTAAAATAATTGTTTATAATTTAAATAGATAATTTTTCGTCTATTTATACTCAAAAAAACCTTGAAAATCGACAGACGCGACTTGACGACAGTCTGATCAGCTTTTAGCTTTTTAATATTTATTTTAATTATAAGTAGGTATACATAAAAAAAAAAATTTAATTTAATATAATATATTATATATTAAACATTTTACAAACACTATGTTTACCTTTACACTATATAAACTGACCTCTACTAGATGCTAGTAATAGACTAGTTTTTCGAACACAATGTTATTCATTCTTACAACTTATTCCAAATTTAAAATAACAATATAATTTACCAACTTTTGCTCGAACGAATGAATGAATACCTAACGAGGGTTCTTCAGTTATTGTACTTTCGTCTAGTGTCATTACAATTTATTTTGCAAAGTTTATATTGACATGGAATAATGATTGGAAAATCTTCCATCATTTGTAAAACATTCAAAACTTAAATTGGTTTAATTTAATAATAAATTTATTAATTTGTTCGTTATAATCATTCAAGTCAATAGTAATACATTTATCAAACAAACTGAAATAAGTACATATATTGATAACATTTTTTTACGGCTAAATTCAATTAGCGTTTCCTCCACCCGGTCCTTTATGATCGGAAAACGGCGTTTTCGGCAAATTAAATATCAGGGTAAGAACGCGTGGACAATTAATTAAAAATAGTTTTTCCCCTTGTAGTCGAATTTTCAGTGAAATAAAAAAATATTTCCTTTTAAATACCTAATAACAATAGTCTCAGAATAAAAAAGTTTTATTATATAGAAAATAAGTCTCAACAACTTTTCGCTGATAAGAACGTTTTACATTTTATATATTACCATATTAGTTCGGGTTCTTATGAATTACCATTATCATTATATTTAAAATATATATACATTGTACGAGATTTATACCAAAATTAAAGTGAATAAAAATACGATTATTTCGTATAAAAATTGAGTAGATTGCAGTATCAATACATGTTCTATATCTTGTGAGATAGAAATCCACACCTAATTTTGGTTATTGTTTTGGAGTAGAAAGCGTGATTGATTTTAATAATTGTAAATCAAAATGTATTTTTTTTTATATAATCTTGTTAACAATCTTTAGATACATATTTTAAGCTATGACGAGAATAAATCTATTAATACAGAAAATACAGAAAATGAAAAATCGTTCTACATAATATATATCTATCATATAAAATATTATGCTATCGATTACATTTTTAAAACGTTATTTTGAATAATTATTTCAAAGGGATACGACTCGAAAAATTATTAATATAAATCGGTTATGTGTTTCAAGCAACCATTAAATTATTACCCACTCAGTTTTCCCTTTGCTAAAAACCTAAATAAAATGATAACTGAAACTTTTTTTGAAGACATCCAATTCTATAAAAGAAAACTACCGAATATTAATGGGGTCACTGTCATTTTTGAGATTGGTCATGAATAAATAGTATATAAATGGTCATGAGTAATACTTAGGGCCGGTTTTACCACCTTTAGATTAGTCTTAGTTAAATTTACCCTAAGGAAATCTTGACTAATACCGTTCTACAATTTCTGGATATCCCTGAAGCTGTTGGTAAAGTTATTGGTAACTTATCAAATAGTTTTACTACTGAATAAGTATTTTATCAAGAGGATAATCCATGTTTCCATTAGATTATTATCATATTGTGAAGTGATTTTATGAATTATATCCAGTTTTACCACAAAATTATTCTAAAATGAATATTAAAAATAGAAAATTTTTTTTGTAATTTTGATTTTATATCGGATGAAGATGATTAGGTATATTGAAGATTTTCCGAAACAACGGAAAAAACGTGTATTTCGAAATCGAATGGAGGATTTAGATATGTGGGATGATGACGAATTTTTTATATGAGATTTAGACTTAAAAAATCAACTGTCTTAGAACTTTTAATGAAAATTGAATTTCATTTAAAGTAAAAAACGAACCGTTAATTATAGCCTTATAATAAAATTATAACCTGTATATGAAACTATATCTCTAATATATATATATATTCATCATCACTAGGGGTAGGCTAGGCCCTAAAGTTCTAAAATTGTCAATTTTCAGTAGGTACACAACATGCGTATTTGGATTGATTACAGGGGGTAAGTCCCTCCCCTAGTGATTTTTTTCCAAGCAAAAAAAAAAAATATATTATTAAAGTAATAAAATTAACATATTTCACTTGAAAAAAAGCTCTTTCTCAATAAAATTTTGATTACACTATATCACATCTATATCTAAAGTGAAGTACACACTTTTTATAATAGCCTGTTATAAAATTAAAATGTGAAAAAATAAAAGTTTTTATATTTAGAAGTATTTTTATTATAAATAAACAATTTGTACTTTATTTTTCTCAGAAACCATGCTATAATGCCTATAACTAAATTGTTATTGACACTTCGATTTTACGCATTAGGGACAATTTTACTTGCTGTTGGGGACTTTGTAGGCGTCAGTAGAACTTCAGCCTGTAATATTGTTCGAACCGTTACTGAAGCTATTGTTTCTTTAAGACCGCTTTATATTAAAATGCCAGATCTTCAATATCATATATTCAGGAAACTAGATTATATTTTTACAATATAACTCGATTTTCCCGAATTATAGATGTTATTGACTGTACCTATTCATGTGAAACTTCAGTCACCCGGTAATTTACTGAACTACTTTATCCATTGTTCATTTTTAAATTAAATTAAATTTTATTATTTTACTTATATTTATATTTTTAGAAGGAAATATAGCAGAAGTCTATAGAAAATTTTCCTTAAATGTCCAAGTAGTTGGAGGACCTTCACTTGAGATTTTGGATGTAGTTGCAAGATGGCCAGGGTCGACTCATGACCAAGTCATATTCAACAATTCAAATATACATTTCAAGTTTAAAGTAAATGAAATGGGAGATAACATTTTATTAGGTGATGGGGGTTATGAATATCGTTCATACATATTAGTTCCATACAATACAATATATTGTTTGACTTTGTTTTTTATAAGTATTATTGTAATAATACGCGTTAAATGTATTTTTTGAAAATTTAATATTTGAATGATATAGTATTTATAATACTTTCTAAATATTCTTAAAAAAATATTTTATATTATATAGATATTATATATAAAGTGAATATTTTAACCTGTTCACCATATTCAATGTTCACCTTATTTTCTAACAAAAGTTTTGTGTTTATCAATATTTATTTTTAAATTAATTTCAAGTAAATTATAATACTAACATTTTCTGACTATTCTAAATCACTAAATTAAAATTTAAATAAAATTAAATATTTTTAAAGTAAAAATATATATTTTTAAAATAATTTAATAGTATATATAGATATGTAGTTGGGAGAAAAGGCGAAGGAGAAAAGAAAATTATATTAGAATTAATATATAAGATACATTTTCTAACGTAGAATGTTTTTCTGAAAAATGTCGACGTATAAAAATGAAATTATAACCAACAGATTATGATTTTAAAAGATTTTTTTCAGAATAATATGTAATCATTTTTTTAGTCTTCGCCACACTATATAGTTAGAAGCTAGTATAGGTATGTATATTATCTTAAAATTAAAATATTCAATATTTGTCATTCGATTATTATCTTCTATTTTCTAAATATTATTTTTAAATAATAAAAATAAAAACGACATATGTATAAAATTGAAAAATGTTTGTTTTTTATGCAAGAAAAAAATAAAAAGCTAAATTTTTTTTGTAAAAAAACGACACATCTGCAGGTTGGAAATTAACCACTATAGAGCATTAGTGTCACATTTACATTGATAAATAAAATTAATTAAATTTTAATTAAAAAAGTTAAATTGACTTATTAATATATAAATGTCAATTAGTATGAAATATGTAATTAATATAATATCCAATTAATTACAGAATTATTTGGATCTGTATTTTTGTTTTATGCTTTAATATTATGTTAGGAAGATAAAAATTAATATTAAATTCTTTCTCCTGAAAAATGACGATTTTTGAATTGTTGTTATTTTTCTTCCGGATGATAATATATTATATTATATAATCCCGAAAGTTTGTATGTTTGTTTGTTTGTTTGTTCAACTCTAATATAAATCTGTACAATTTAACCGATCGACACCAAATTTTGTATACTTCTTCTCCATTTTCCGGGGTAAAATTTTTGAAAAAATCCGTGGCCGTGGAAAAACATGATTTTATACGATGTATAGTAAATACAATAAGCGTATGTATGTGTATATGTATTATATATTATGTAATATGTATCCTACCAAAAATGACATATATCTTATAGTTTGTACGTAATAAATAAATAAATATATATATATATATATATTATATATATTATATATAATTATATATATAGCGTGGAATATAGCTTGTTGGTGCTTTGAAGATTTTTGTAATATTTTATTAAAAATTATAATATTTATTTATTATATCGTTATAATATATAATAATAATAATAATAATATAATAAATATAATAAATAATTATGATAAATTAAAATGGACAAAGTTTTACTAATATTTGGAAATTATCTATTGTCTTAAACTTGTAAAATATACAATTATTACAATTAGTAATTGTCATACATATGTGTATATTTAAACGTAGAAAATGGATATAAAAATTATAATTACGCGTGGAACCAGATATTTTTGCTAGTAGATATATTTATAATTTTCAAATAATATTTTATGTTGGATATGAAGTTCAAAATTTAGATTTTTATTTAAAGAACATTAAAAACTAAAAGATCAATGAGGTAAAAAATAGTAAATTATTTCATTTTTTTATGAAAATGTAATTACTTCAAATTAAAAAAAAATTTTCAGAAACACACTAATTTATTGAATAAATTTTTTTTTAATTAATTAAAAAGGGAGTGATTTAAAAGAAATGAGAATCGCCTAGTATTATATATCAGTTAAGAAATTTTGACTTGGTGTAGTGGAGACCGGGAAACTTGACTACTATCTTAAGGTTTCAACAGTTCTCCTACCATAACACTAGTGGATAGAAAAACTTGAAATTTTTAATACATATAATTAGTATTTTTGAAATACTGTGAATAATTCATAATTTTCATTTTCTTAATATTTAGTATTTTTTTATTTATACATCATCTATGTATATTAATTATTAGTCAATTTCGTCAACTTACCCCTGGTCATATCTATATTGACTTTGGTGAAAAAATAAATATTGTAGAATACAATCTTTAAATAATACCTTATTTTAAATGGGATTTCAAAATAAAATTTACATTTAATGGGGTTCGAGTTGGTCATTTTTGAAGGAGTATTATATAGGCAATTTATCGTACATGATAAAATTTTAAATTCAGAATTTAATGCGGTTAGAGAAGTCATTGTAGTTAATAAAGCTAATAATAAATTAATAAATACACTCCTTGAGATTGTATTTATATCCGTCTGGGTTAAAAATGAATTGCAGGTGTGAAAATAATGAAAATGACACCGTATAATAAATTACTTTTTGAACAGAAAGTTGCTTTCGCTATGACAAAATTGTGAGACTTTGGCTCGTCCAATCTTAATTCTGTAAAAAGCATAAGATTCTTTGATATTTTTTCTAGGTTTTAATAGAGGTGTTTTCCGAAATATGAATTTTCGCTTTAGATATACATAAGTGAACAATTTTGAAAATATAGACATTTTGTTTAATGATACCGAAATCGAAAATTCATATTTCGAAACACACCTCGATTAAAACCTAGAAAAGATATCAAAATATATTATGCTTTTTACAGAATTAAGATCGGATAAGTCAAAGTCGCGTAATTTTGTCACAGCGAAAGGTCTGAAAACGATATTTTTACCGTATTTTACGATAAACCGACTCGAACCACTTTAATACCCAAATAGTTTGGTATCTATATTTCTTGAAAAGATGTTTAAAAACTTAAACAATGAAAATATTGAAAGAAATTAAAACAAACAACAATTTACTTTTTATAACAAATTTTAAACTTTTAAAAATATTGTGTTAATAGCCTACTAGTCACCTTCTTAACTTCATAAATTATGGGTAATAATAATTATAATTATTATAATAATAATTATAATATATAATATATAATATTAATTATATAATAATAAAAATATATAAAAAAAACATTATTTTTAAAATCTGATTCCAACAAGATATCGAAAAAGTTCTTACTTTTTAAACGGTGTATAATTTATGTCTTAATGTTTATTATAAAGTAAACTTAGTAGAATTTGAATTATGAACGTACTATTTGCTACCAAGATTTGGTAGTATAGCTGCAACGTCCTCTTAACAATTTCTATTTTATAATTCTAATTCATTATTTTGACGACAACAGTTGTCAAAATGTATGTAGAATTTACAGGTTACAAAAAACCAGTGTTTATCACTTAAAAGGACACTTAAAAAGACTTAAAAGGACTATACCAATCATTTTTAACCTATTTTAAGGAGTTCTGTGAAGAACATTTTTAAGAATTTTTCTGAATACTGAAAATTTAAAAATTAAAAATATTAAAATACATTTTAAAAGTTATCTAAAAATATTTTCATATCTATACCTTTTTATTGTCGATAATAGATAGATAGATTTATAATTACGATAATTGTTCAAAATCGACTCAGTTCAATCAAAAATTATCTTAAAACATAAACAATTATACTAAATAAAAGATGAGAACTTAAATTAAGACCAAGCATAGAATTTTTGTGCAAAAAGTTATTTAAATATAAGTAATAAATTTAATAATTAATGATAATAAATAATAAATTAATAATTAAATATAGTATATTTAAATATCTGTGATTGAAAAATGTCAAATTTTTTAATTTTTCAATTAAAAAAAATTAAAAAAAAAAATCATATTAATCAAAAAAAACTCTTTGTTTGTCCATAGTAAATATTCTCATATATCATATTCTGTTTAAATTTTGAATGTATGATACCTTGTAGGAGAGAAGTTGAACTTAGAAAGCGAGAACCTGTTTTAATACCGTTAAAACGCATGTATCTATAATTATTTATCGAGTCAGGTAGGCATAATTTTAGTATTAATAACAAACAATTTTTCCTTAAATTTCAATGTTTTTGTATCAAATATGTTCGTATATTTTCGAACTAGAATTAAATTGATTTTCGGGTCGATTGTTGACTGCTGTCAAATAATATTTGGCCAGGCCTCTTTGACTTTTCAGTCAGACTTCGATGTCTACATATTGTCTAATCAAAAAATTCTACAAACTTTTAAAAACAGTTTCAATCTACAAACTTTTATTGTTTCCGACGATTTTACAATTTGATTTTTTTATTCTTGTGAACATTTTTATCATTCCGTATATTTTTGTTGAAATAATAATAAACAAATTGCATAAATAACGCAATACTGCAGAACCATGAATCATGAATCTAAATTCCCACTATACGACATAGCGTAGGAAACAGAAAAAAATTCAATTAAAAAAAAAAAAATTATTCGTGAAAAATAATGAAAAAAAAAAAAAATTAAAAATTGAACGAATGTGGCAATGGCAAATAGGAGGAAACGTGCGTCCGTTGTACCAGGATCTCATAAGTTCGTGACAGTGCCCGAGATTGTGCTATGTATATTATAGTAGCAAATGGACGGTGTTTGTGAGTAATACACAATTTTTGTTCAGATTTACATTAATTTATTTTGTACGAAATGTATACTGTATATTGTGTCAAAGAAATTATCTTTTTTGAAATTATCTGTTTTGAAATAAAAATGTTCAAAATATTTATATATGTAAAAATGTACAACCAATCAAGAGGACGTTAATACGTTTATATATTATTTATATTAACCGGCATTTGCCGTCTTTGTCTAACTTACTAATAATATACGATATTAAAGTAAATTAATCTATTACTACATTTATAGACGAGATCATTATCTATGCTATAGCGTCGTCATTTTTTCGAAATTTTCATGTTATAAAGAGATATAACTACTTAAAAAAATCATTAATTAAATAGATATATTTCTCTTTAAAATTACGAAAAAAAAAAAAAAAATACGACTCTATAGCATAGATAATAGTCTTGTCTATAAATTTGGTAATAAGTCATTTTACTTCAATATTAAAAATGACAGAGTTGTGATACAAATGCTGAACGTAAATTTCGTGTATTATCAGTTGGTTAGACAGAGACAGCAAATACGGACTTGTGTCCTCTTCAAAACGTTTTAAAAATTATAATTTTTTTTCTTTCTCCGTTCAGTAAAAAATAATAAAATAAATTTAGTTTTTCTTAATTATTGATAACATTGTAATATATCAAAGTAAATATTTTCTAATACTATGTTGTAAATTATTTGAAAAGTTTTTTTTTTTAAATAAAATTTATATTAAATTAGTGTAGGTAGTATACATATAATATAATTTCCATTTATATGATTCGTTTGGATTAAGTTTTCAAATAGTTAAAACGGTTTGAAATCCTTAAATGCCCTTATGCAAATGTCTTATCTTTCAAAACAGTTTGGAATCGTTCACACGAATACAAAACGTTTTAATATAGATATTTTTATTTAATAACGTTTTAGTGGTATTATATAAACGTAGTGAATATATGGTACTTATCAAGTTATTCCAATTTGCGGTTAGACATAATTCAAAAGAAAAAAATATGATGTACATGTATGAAATATTGGTATTCTCCCTCGTTAAGTTAAAAAAGTTAAACTTAACTTTAACTTAAGTTTTCAACTCGTTAATACTCAGCCTTGAAGACTACAACAAATTAACTAGTTATGTTAAACATTTGTATGATAACTTAACTTTAACTTATTAACTAACAAATTTGTCAAGTACCTATATGTAACCTAAACTAAACCGCGATTCAACTATGATTTAGTAGGTTTATGGAAAATGTATTCAAAAAATAAATAAATAAGTTTTTGCATTTTGTTATCAATTTTGATAAAGTTAATATAGTAAATTATTGTGTTTGTTTAAAATTTCATATTATATTTATAATATTATGAGTTAAGATTATAATTTTGATTTTACAATACGAATATTAACAAATAAAGTTATAACTAATAGTTGTATTGGATTTGTTTTAGTTTTTGAAAAATTACCTATATGCACAAAAGAACTAAAACAATTAATTGTTCATTTTGTTTTTTTTAAGACTAGTGTACATAAAATACAAACGATATATTAGATAGCTATATACTCGTATTAGTCATTAGCAAAATATTCAAATTATGCCTGTAAAATAACCTCATCTAATGGAAAATCCGTTGTTGCAAAACTGTTTATTAGTAGTTAGAAGTCAACAATTTCTTTACATTTTATAGACTAAAATATTACAATATTATTGGTATGTTAAAAACTAACAACTTAGGAAGAATTGGGAATAAATTAAAAATACATTATTTATTATTTCAAAATATGTCTTCTATCCTGTCAGATTTATGATTTTTTTAGTTAAAAGAATAATGTATTAATCGATTCATTAAAATCAAATCGCATCATCTCAGGTAAATCTAAAACGATCTGTATATTAAGGTTTTTTTTAAGGGGTTTTATATAAGTGATTTTAAGCACAGGTAAAATGTCAGAGGGGGTGGATGAAAAATTCTAAATAGATTTTATAATCATCCTAGTTTTTTGATCGACATTAATACTTTTACATTTGCTACTGGTTATAGTAATAATTAATAATTATAGTAATATAGAAATAAATTGTATTGTTTTGCAGGTATATATCTACTATATAATAATCGCCATATTCGTTCAAATGTACGTTTACCCAATACAAAAGAGTTATTTTAAAGTGGTTTACCTAATATATGTATAATTTATAGATGACAACATTTTAGAGAGGGTTTCATAATTTAAAAAAAAAATATTTGTCTGGTTATTGAAGTTTTAAACTTATAAAGATTTTATTATATTTTGAAAATCAACATAACCTTTTTTGATAATATATAAAATAATTTTTTAATATCGTTTCGTTTGTTTCGTGTGAACATAATATTATTTTGCTACTGAGAACCATTCTCGTATGCTGTTATAGTAGTTATATCGTCCCGGTCAGTCGTCATGCATTCATGCGGTCCTGGTACATCGGAGGCACATTTCCAACTTGCACCATGATTTTTTGGCTTCACGCAGTCTGTACCGTATCACCATATCAATATATTATCATATGCCTCTCATATAGCAGTGCTACCATTTTTAAAGGATAAAAAGTATCGTACACATATATTTATGATGCTAAATACAATATTTATAAAGTGAAATGCTTTTTTTTTTTAAGTAGGACAACGTGCACACGTACACACGCACAGTGTATCGTTATTCTTTCTGGATACAATGAAGATGGTAGTCTGTGGAAGGTGGAAGGTGGTGGATTTAGTGTAGAGTAACAGTATACAATTCATAACAGAGGGAATAAATTTAATTGAAATAATTTTAAAAAAATATGCACATATATGTTCAAATATATAATATACAAAAAAATGCAAAAACAATTTTCGTATATTATGTGTTTATTAAATATATATGTATATATACACCTACCAATATACAGGGGATACATTTTTAACTGGATTTTTTTACTGGCGAAGCTTGTTTAATTATATATATATAGAGAGAGAGATACGGGACCAATAAATTAAAATTTTTTTTAAATGTTGTATTTTTATATTTCTAAATTTTTTTTTAAAAATTGCCTAACTACCATTTAAAAAATGAGCATGTGAAAGGAAAATTACCGAAAGTGACTAATGAAAAAACATTATTTTAAATAGGAAAATAATTAGTAAAAATAAAGTCATTGACTTGAAATTAACATTAGATACTAACTATAATATTAACGTGATAAACATTTTTAAACTTCTTGACAACTTTCTAGAAATGTACCTATTTACACACTTTTTCTGGTAGAAAAAGTTGAATAGGAGTTTTCAGGTACAAATAGCTTTCTGATAGACAATGTTTTCTTATTAGTACTTTAAATACGTTATTTTTAAATTTCCTTAGTAGTTTTTTTAGACTACCAAAAGTCATGGAAAATTATATTACTTATATCGAATTTCTATTCCCGAATGCAATATTTTTTCTTTATTTAATCTAAAATAATAGGTACCTAATAATAATAAGGACTGATGGGACGATGGACTCTTTTATATTGTTGCTTAAATAATATTACACTTGAAAAAGTAGTAAATGAAAGTCTATAATTTGGGGATGAATTGACTTATAATAATAACTTCCTAATAATAACTTTCCCTTTTTTTAAAATCCTGGATACACGACGTTACTCACTACGACTGCCTGAGTGTAATATGTTCGAAAACCACAGTGGACAGAATCGCCATGTCCGAACAATCCCATTTGAAATTTACAGTTTAATTTTTGCAGGTGGACGTGGTCAACAGCATGAAAATGAAACTGATACAGTTCTAGTCGACTAGGCTGTCATGTGTTATTCGTATAATTAATATAAATATCTATAAATGCATGTGTTTAATTTTAAGCAAGTCTGTTATGTTTGAATCAGGGAGTCAAAAAGGGCTTAAATATTGCGTTTTTTCCAGTTTCAGGTTGGAAAACGGTTTCGATTTTGTCCGGGTTAATCGATATTTTGAACCGGATTTACGCCCAGTAAAAAACGAAGAATAATAACAATATTGATTTCGTTAAAAATGTTTAATCGTAAAATTGATTCAATGTTTTCGGACACAATATACATTTTAAAATGTAGTAATTATTTAATAATTTTATATTATCAGTTTTGTAATGACATAAAATAACAGTAAACAGAGTAGGAAAATAAAATGGAGAATAATTATTTAAGAATATTATACCTATATATGAATGTTTTGTTGTAAATGTATAACTGGTGAACTGGTCGCCACAGAAAAAGAACTTTGTTAGGAATACAATCTACAGGATAATGAAAGATGAAAAATACTAAAAATGGATTTTCCCCCGTTTTAACCAAATTTCAACAATAAAAATAAAAAATATATATAAATTAAATAATCAATTTTAAACTTAATAACTAACGTATTTGTTTTTTCGAAACTCTATTAGATAACACTTATTTAGATTGCCAACGGAATAACCAGCATTTATATTAAAAAAATAGCAAAATTATTTAATATATTTTATGACTATATACCTAATATATTTAAATATTATGATAATAATGTTGAGCTGATAAAATAAACATAAATGCTTTTAATGATAACAATAATATTAATTATTATTATCATTTCATAATATATATTATATACCTATGCTTGCAGTAAAATTAGAAATATTAAATAATGAAAAAGTAAAATCGTGTTTATAAAATAATTTAATCTTTTTTGTTGTTTCAAAAATTATTAATTATTTTCTTGATGTTTGAGTTCTAAGATTTTAGTTTCCAAATTATTAAAGTTGTTGATTATTATTTTTCTTGTTTTAAGGACTTTTCGTACTTTTTCGATAAACGCATAAGGGAAAAACACAGAAAAATTGTGTAAAAACATGATAACCTCAAAGTTATGGTAATGATTATGGTTTTTCAAAAAATAATGTGATTGAAATCTTAAAATTTACACTGAATACCT
This sequence comes from Pemphigus obesinymphae, assembly GCA_025469235.1. NCBI lineage: Eukaryota > Metazoa > Arthropoda > Insecta > Hemiptera > Aphididae > Pemphigus > Pemphigus obesinymphae. The sequence continues at coordinate 7,795 of JAIPRL010004519.1, read as the reverse complement.
ATTTTAATACTTTATTGACGGGATTAAATTAAAAATTTTTTTTTTTTTTAATTTTGAGCTATTTAAACAGTTATAGATTTTGAGATAATTAAGCCCTAAAACGGATAAATTTAGGTGATGTTAAAATCAGAAAAGTGAAAATGTAATATAAGATAAAGTGTACTTATAAGGTTTAATTATATTAAAAAAAAACTCTAAATTCGTTGATTTAATCTAGAGATATCTGGGTTATCGTTGGCCGATTTTTCCGTTATCAGAAAGTATCAAAAGATGATTTAAAAAAATGGAGTTGATAATAGTTATATTTTATCGATGTTTTTAATTATAATAAACATTTTATAAATCGATAAAACCATAAAAAATATTCAAACCGTATTAAAATTTTAAAACTATAATTTTAGTTAAATATAGTGCTGATGTCACAATCTCTGGTCACAATGTATTACTAATCACATAGTTATTACTACGGATATTCAGAATAATTCAAATAACAGAAAAGTTTTCATATCATATAACACAAATTATTTTCTAAACTTCAGTCTTCACCGTAATCTTTAAGAATGTGAAATACTATAATCACTAATTTTATATAAATGATAGTATATAATATAATTAAACATAGAATCAATGTTGTTAAGAATGTTATATTGCTATAATGATAAACCCTTCAATTTTTTTTTCTTATTTTATGGTTTTATTAATTATTTTTATCAAATCATCAGTATAGCAATTTTATTTCAAACTTCTTTGGTTGATAATAAGAAAATATTTTATAGTTCATCTTACTTAGGAATTCTGACTTTTATGTCCAATGGAAAGTTCCAAGTTTGTTGCATTATTCAGAATGATTTTTGGATTTATATTATAGCAATACGAGTATACCTAATATTTACGAATAACAAATGATTTTGAATAATATTCTATACTTAATATCTTATAAATGTCTAAAATATTTAAAACGTAATATATTCTGAATTACTGAAATATTGTTTCAAAAGCTAGTTGGTATTTTATGCCAAATTGATTTTTTTTACTTTTATTAAAGAGAAACAAACGCCTTTAAACAAGCAGTTAGGCTACAAAATGACATACCACTACTACGTCCAATCACGACAGTTTTAAGGGGTTATGCGTAGGCAATATTTGAAAAACAGGCAGGGTTGTATTGTGTGATAAGTAAACTATCATTGTGTACATCATAAGTATCACATGGGCTACTACAATGTTGCCTGTATGTTTGTACGTGCATGTATAATTCATCGTGATTATTATTAATAATACTTTATTTCTTCACACAAAGATTTAGACCTAAAAGCCTGACAAAACTAAGGGCACTTACAATTTTCCGAATTTAAATCTAAAAATGTATTAAGATTTTTTACTAGAGAATTAGGGAATAATTTTTTCATAATATTTTTCATTTTCATATAACAAAGGTTTGAAAATGAGTACATTTCCTTGAATTAAATCTCCTTTTTTAAAATTTTTAAGCAAAAATAAAAAATGTTGCTTTCAACATTCTCTAATAAAAAACGTAGAAAATCTTTATAATATATTTTCAAATTTAGGTCAGAATTAAATTTTTCCAGGCTTCTATAGGTCTAAATCAATGAAATAATACATTGCTTTCAAGTTTCAACAGTCAACATGATTAAATATATTGGTTTTGAATATTTTTGAATTGTGCTAATTTTTTTTAATCATAATATAATATTTTTCATTTAACGTATAATTTTATTATTATGTTATAATATTATGTGTAGGTATATATAAATATTGACAGTCCCAAGTCTGAAAAATGGGTAGAACAATTTTGATTTTGAAAAATATTTTGAGCAATTAATTTATGTATGTACCAAAAATATTCGGGCCGTAATTTACAGTGATCTATTATTATCTATACTTGAATAAAAATTTTATTCAAATATTATATTCAATATACACTTAATAAAATTTATTTTTCTAAGAATATTTTTCTAAATTTTTATTTGTATTTATAAAGTTTTTAGATTTTAACTGTATAACGAGAAATCTATTGATTTTACAGTGATGTTTATTTATTTTCTTTTAAATTTTAAAATATTTCTGTAAGCTAAATTTGGACTGCAAATTGCAGAGGAGGAGCTTTGAAATTGGTATGATATCGATAGTTAATCGGCTCTAGATGATAACCTTATTTATTTATAGTGTTTTTCGATTTTTTCAGAAGTTTCCTTAGGGAATAAGAAAAACTGATAAAAAACGGAAACTGTTATATGGTGTATGTAGTCATACACCTTATATATATATATATATACTTATATGCTATATACTGACATTTTATATTTAAGCGATTGAAATGGGCCAACATTATGTGGTTTATATTTTATTAATATTTGTTGGCTACTAGAGTGCGATTTCTGAGTTATTGCAATTAAAAATAAGCGTGTATTTGGGTAAAATGGAATGTTTCAGATAATCGATATACTGAAATAATATAATATAATATGGTGTCATTATAAAATGTTTAAATTTTTAGCTGTAATATTTATGTAGATATAGCTCCGCTCAGAATCGTTTTTATCAAAAGAAATGGTTTATTATTGCTTTCAAATTCAATATATTCACCGTCAGTATTCTACTTGACGAGCGTAGTGCTTCCATCCACTATTGACCAGTTTTTTAAAATTGTGTTGGTCACATAATCAGTAACGATGTTGTGAACTCAGAATTGTCTCATGGTTGGTGGCCGGGGAGGAATACCCTGTAATTCTATATAGGAACATCCCTGATTTTGCATATTGTATATAGTATATTATATAATATATATACACTTTGTTTGAAATAAGTTAATAGCTGTATTACAATACAAAACAATAAGTTAGTAAAACTATTATATTTTTGTTATTATTTAAAGAATAAAAAAAAAACATAAAAAATAAACACTAATCTTTATATAAATAATTCCTCTGTGGGTCTGTTAGTGATCATTCAACTTCTGAACGTTTTACCCATTCGGCCCATCGTGTTGGACAGAGAGGAATGATTCCTAACATGTTTCCGTCATTGTAAATATAATAGTTATTTGAAGTAGGAAGAACAATATTGTAGAACATTTTTTTGCATTTAGTTGAATCTAATATTATATTGCTTACAAACCGAATTAAAATCAGATCGTCATTAGCTAAATCCACATTTTTTTTTAGTATCAGATAAAGCTAAATTCAATGAACGATATGAGCAATGAATGAAAATATATTTGGGTTATACATCAGAAATTCGTTTTTGCACTCCACTAATGTGACATATTTGTTGCTCCATCAAAATAAAGACCTCTCACATTTTCGAAAGTAAGACACATACGTGTTAATAAGTTGCTAATACAAGAAAATAGCGTTGCTGCATTTGCATTCGGAGGGTTATACATTTCAATAAACACCTCTTTAATTGTTAGAGATATGGGTTTTACAAAACATATACTATACTGTTCTAACTTCTAGATCAGACAAATGTGTAGTTTCATCAGCCATTATAGATATAAATGGACTTTTACAAATGGAATCTTTTAGTTTACGTAAAACAGAATGTTCCATAATTTCAAGTAATTCATTCTGAACATCACCCTTAAGCCAATTATTTCGCTTTTTGGGCCACATTTTCATGGCAGGAATTTCAAATGAACGCTCTTGAAGCAAATAAATTAAGTTTCCAGAATCCCTATAGTTATAACAGAAATTTATTCCTTTCTTGAACTTTTTTATGTAGTTTAAACAAATGAATGATCAAGAGTGGGTATTGATAATGTGGATGATTGTATTTCATTTTCTAGCAAAAAAAGAAAGACCGTGAATCAGTAAATGAACAAGTCCATCTACAGTGGTTGTTAGATTTGGCTTTTTAGATTTTTAAAGATGTGGTTTTAAAAATGCTAAACATATTATTACAAGGAAGAGAAAATCTTATTTCTGATTTAGCGATTAATGCCTTCCAGACGTTCAGCTAGAAATATAAGATTATTCGTATAAAATGTCTGGTCTTGCTGAAGAAATTAATGGCAGATTTAATGATTTGAGAATACTTAAACCTTCACTTTCATACCTGAAAAATCATTTTGTTGTTGATCTGTTCTGTTTCATCACCGACTACAAAGGATACAGTAGCTGTAAAATTGGAGCTCTCAGAACTGTAAGGGAACGATGGGCTAAAAGAACTGAAACTAAATGGCGTTTTGGCCATAGAATTATGGAAGAAGGTTTTAAAAGAAAAATACCTACTAAAAAATAGTGTTTCAATAGACATCCAAATATTTTGGACTACTTATGTGTGTGAACCACAGTACTCAACACTTAAGTTCATTAAATGTAAATATCTATCTGAACTAACTAATGAACATTTAAATGAACTCGTGTGAACTGCATTTAGCAATTATTAGACAGATTTTAAACAACTTAACAGAACACTTTAAAAAGAACTTCTCAAAAATATAATCATTTTATTCTTTTTAAAATTTTTTTACACATATTATTACATGTGTTATCTAATCTATGATAATAAAAATCAGAGCAATTATATGCAATGTATTTTCGTATTTTACAATAATTGAGAAATTTTTTATTTTCTTTTGGCTCTAACATATTTTTCTTTATATTTTGCGGCTCACGAATCTCTTATCACTGGCCAGCCCTGATATAAATAATAATAATATTGAATAATAAATAACAAATAATAAATAATATGTTATTTTTACTTCCAATAAATATGTTATCATTATTTTGATAAGGGAATATAGTTGCATATATTGTGGAACAACTGTCGTATTTTTCTCAGATTCAAATATTAATCGTGAAACAAGATATTGCATACTTGGTACGGTTTTCTATCTGCGACTGGTCGCAACGACTGAACGCAATGGTCAGTCACTAATGACTGTTCTATAAATAATCTGGGAACGTGGTTTCCAATGTGCAATTGACATACGCGTGTAAAAAATAGTCGTTGCGACTTGCGATTGTACTGCTTCGAAAGCAGTGTTCTGCGTGTAGCCGCATGCATGTCATCGTAATTTTATGTGCCCGGCCAACCGAATTGAGTCAATCTGTATAATTATATAATCTGATATCTGCGTGTTTTTATATTTTTATGTAATTTATAACGGATATCTTACTAATTATTATATAAATAATAATTATGTCTAAATTGAGTAGACGTATTCGAAACTTAAAAAAATATATATATTATAATAATATTCCAAAAACAATTTTTGTATTTGAGATTTGAGTAGTTGAGTAGTATACCTATCTCAAATACATTTTTATGTAAATATTTAAGTAAGTGTTTAAATACTTTTCAATAGTATTTTGATAACACTGATTCCAATGTACTATATTAAAAAATTATTATTTTATTAATTTATTTAATTTTAGGAACTACCAATTACTATTACTATTCAACTATAATAGGTACTTCATAATAATTTAAATATTTGAATAAATTGATTAAAATATAACTATCTATTTCAATTAATTATGAATAGGTAGTATACATTTGAAAATTACTTGTAAAAATTATAGATACTTAATTTTTTTTTTATATAATTATATTATTAAAGTATAAATTTATTTACCTTAAAGTGACTGCTAATTTTTCTTCGGGTTTATTGGTTTTCTGACTCGTTTAGATGGAGGTAATGTTATATCATCCTTTATCAATGATAGAATGAGCATAAATTGATCATAATTTAAACGAAAAAATTCGGTTTACTATTGTTTAAATGTCCATTTATTAAAATTTAAAAATCATTTCATTAGGACAAAATTAACTTTTATCTTCGGCCGCAAACTGTAGTCGCATTTAGGAAACCAGTCGGTAGTTGCGTTCAGTCGTTGAGACTAGTCATTGCGTTCAGTCATTGCGTCCAGTCGTAGATAGGAAACCGTACCTTTACAATCGTCCCGTGTTACAATAATTGTACTCAGTCATCCCTACCAATAATCTTATATTTTATGGGTTTAAATAAATAAATTGTATTATACAAATATTATAAAATACGGCATTAATTTGTGCGATAACCCGCAATAGTCTCTGCATAATTAGATAGTCGTGATAACCGATAAGTACCGAACTTAGTTTTTAAAGTTTTGATGATATGAAGTTGGACGATTTTACGAAGTTTTCTTATACACCTAGTCAATTTCTCTCCAGTGGTCATTTCACTTGTAGTATAATGGATAATTGATTTTGTCGATTGACATAAGCGATACTCGGTTTAGAACTCTTTTTTAAAAATAGAATTATGGATGAAATGGTCAAACTTTAAACCACTATAACTTCTAAACTAAGTTTAATCCTCAAATTTTATAAATAATAAAAATTTAATAATATTTAAATTATAAATAAATAGAATAATATTTTTTAGAATATGAAGTATCAAAAAATTATTAAAGAATATAATAAATATAGGTACTTGAAAAAACCAAATTACACCCCATTTTATATAATAAATAAATATGTACTTAAAAAATTTACCTGGTACATTCAATTGATTTTTTAAAATCATTTTGGTCTCCGGAACTATTAGATCATCTATATTACTATTATCCCTAGAGTCTATAAATAAGAATAAAATATATGTATAAAAATAGGTATGTTAAATGTATTTTGTAAAATGAATACATTTGTTGTTAATATTTAAAAATATTAATTTAAGTTGAATATTTACCGTTTTTTTCCAAAATTGTAGAATTCGACTTTTTAAAGATATTTGTTATTTTATTTAAGTACTTGATTAGGTTTCATCCTAATAAATTAAATAAATAATAATAATAATAGGTACTTATGAATAATATACTGAATTAAAAATTAAAATACCAATAAATAGGTATCTACTTACACTAATTTCTAGATTCGTAATTTTTTCAAATTGTATACCTATATAATATACTATTATTTTAATTTGTTACAACGCAGTACAAGTAGTAAAACAGTATAACTTATAGTACAACGTGTAAATCGAAATAATATTTTTTTCACGACAATTGGGAGGTTGTTCTGGAAAAATGAACAGTCTCAACAGATACATATCATTCATTAATTTTTGAGTGATTGTGTTGGAAATCGATTTTGGTTTCAAAAATTTATTAATTTCATTTATTTACATTTCATTAAATTCATTAGATCTCATATATCTCACAAATATTTTTATTATCAGATATATTTTGTAATTATACTATTTTGTGATTTATTTTATTTTACTAACTTTTTCTCAAATGAAAGACTTGATTTTCGTTTCGGGTTGGGCATAAAAGGTTGAACTTTATTTATTATATTCCTTATACAGACTTTAGATAATCTAAACAGCTTCTTAAATTCACAGTCACTAATTAAAAACGGATTTTTGGTAGCTCTGAAACGATTTAGAACGTAGATATTTAAATATTCCATAGTACATTGATATAATAGCATGCACATTTTTAGGTATCTAGATATCTACTACTTACCTTAACTGTTGATAGATTCTTCTATGTCTCGGGACATTAAATATCAATTCCATTTAAAAAATATTAATAATTACCTATGTTATAACTTTATGTAATAGTATTAATAGGTATTAGGTTCGAAAATATAATCACAAATATGTCTCATGATACAATAATATGTCGATTCAATAACGTAAAAAGGTTTAAATATATAAAAAAAGCCGGTCAGTAGGTTGTGGAAGCACTTCGCTCGTCTGGTGTCAGTATTGGTGGATGCACTTCGCTACTGGGCAGGGTACTTTTGGTGGATGTATTGAATTTGAAAGCAATGATAAATCATT
>JAIPRL010004518.1:0-37539 GCA_025469235.1 Pemphigus obesinymphae | reverse complement strand
TCTTTATTCTATAATGACTATTATTTGAGGGCCCACCAAATATACAATAATATTATAAATTATACAACATTGAGTATGTGGTCACACTTATTGCTAAATAGGAATATGCCCCCCCCCCACGTTTCTCTGTGATACCTAACTAAAGTATACTAACAATGTTAATTTGAAAGAGTGTCCGGGGCCTGATGATACCTATCTATTGTGTCATGGCCGTAGCGATGATATGGAAGAAAATCGCCACGGGTATTTCGTCGGAAACGAAACGGAAAATCCCACGATCCGGCGGGCGACGGCAGTGGTCGCACACGGCGACCGCGAGAGCGTCCGAACGCGATGTGCCGGTGTGGCCGCTTGTCGGTGCCGTGCGCCCGTACGATCGGAGGCCCGAGCCGGTCCGACGTCGACCGACCGCAGCCGACCGATCCTCGTGCCGGCGCTACGGCCCGGAGACCACGGCCGACCCTCGACCATTCGGCGTCCGGTCGCGCTGCTGGTACGGTATAACGCGTTACGTCGTCGTCGCCGTCTTGGATCATAATTATCGTACGTCCCGCGCCCGCGTGTGTGCTCGGTGTTTACAAAATAGTGCGCGTGAAATATATAATATTTATAATCAAACATCGTTTCCCCCGTGCCCCGTCGACCATTTCGACGATTCTTTCCGCTCCTTACAGTACGACTGTGTAGTACACGGTACACACCCGATGTAGTCTTTTCCGAAGTACCTATACGCGTTACGTGTAAAAAAGCAAAAAAAAAAAACTCGCGGTTCGTGCGTCGTTTATTTTTTCTCGTTTTGTTTCGTTCTTTTTTTTTTTCTGTGCGTTTTTATCGATAATAATATATATATACGAGTATATCGTTTTATTCCCTCCCTCCACCCCGTTTGCCGTACTGTTTGTACAAATCGTAATAATTGTAATACAGTTCGTTCGCGCCGACGAAAAAATCGTCCGGCAATAACGACGACCCGGACGGGTTACCGCCGGACGACACGATGAAAATACGGGAAGACCGTACCGGTTCCGCGGCCGTCCGGCTGTTGCTGGTCGCGGCGTTCCTGTACGCCCGACACGGACCGACCGCGTCGTCGTGGGCCACGGACGATACGGCTGCGGTCGGCTCCGCGTCGTTGTCGGCCGCCGAACACGAGTCCGTCGTCGACAATTTCTTCGCCGCGTACTTCGAACAGCCATGTTGCGTCCGCCCCCGGCACGTCCGGCACCATAAAAGTAAGCAATGCTCGTAGTTTTCCCTTGATATGTCCACGCGCGCTACGATGATATCGAATCAATTAATGGTTTTTCGAATATCGAAATTTTAGTTTTTCCGAAATGTCGATTTTCAATTTGTAATTTTTCTTGTCAATTCTGAATTCCAGGAAAATAATATTTTTTCGCGGTCGCTTGTGTAAATGTAACTCGCTATATTTTTACCCCGATTTTTCCATATTATATTTACCACAGAAGTGGTAATCTACTCGTAGTCACAGGGCCGGATTTGTATATGGCTCGAGAGCCCCAATAAAAACAAAAAACGTTTCGAAAACAAGAAAATAAGAAAAAATAAAAATAAAGTCTTTTGTAAAAATGTCTTTTTTTTTCAGTCTCTCTAATTTTTTGTTAAAATTTTGTTTCAAAAATAAAATAAGTACCTACCTATAGGATATAAGATTTCTAATTTTTGTATTCTTTTTTATGTGTTAAATTTTCATTGTGATTTTAAAAATCATTGATTTTAAGGATTTTCCGATTTTCAAGAAACTATTTTTGGTAATTTTTTTAATCAAATTGTGAATGTTTCTGCACTGCTCTGTGAACACTGTACATACATGGTAGATATACTTATAACTTATAATATGATACATAAAGAATTTTTTTTTTGTCGAGGCGGTGGTCTCCTTGGTTTATAGATACAGAGATCGGTGCTGTAGGTCTTATATACCTACAGCAATTCTCTTCGGACGCACACATGTGACTGTGTATTTGTGTATGATTTCGTTTATTCAATGTCTCTCGCACACATATACATAAACCGGTTGTTTCTTCTGGTCACGTTAGTATAAATACTACCTATAAAGGCATTATGTCAATTCCACTCTTGCGTATAGGGAAATTTTTGCGATTTTTAATGGCGAATACGACATTTTTCGCAAGTGTGTAAAATTTATATACATAGGTACTTACAAAATATACTGCATAAGTATATAAGACATACTATTTTGACTTTGGATTATTCTGTTGTCTTTTTTCTTGTAAGTTTTACCATCCATAGAGTTTTACTCTGATATCTAACCATTTTTTTAAAAAAAATATTATATGTATTTTTTATAATATACCTACATAATATTAAAATGTTTTATATCATGAAATACGCACATTTTCAAATCAAAATATTATCAATTTGTAATCAATAATCGGCCTGTTGTCGTCGTATGATTACTATATAAGATTATTATATTTTGTATGAAATAGGTACGTGTTTTTATCTGTACCTATCGTATTATTATGGTGTTAAATTGCTAAAGATTTTTTTTTTCGTTTCTTGTCACTGACAACCAGGATTGAGTATAATATATAATACGTCAATGAATAAAATTTATTATAGTTACGTGTGTATAATAATTATACTATATCATACCAATGTATTATACGTATTATACATTTTTTTAAAAATAAAATTGTCTGCAGCGCTTTTGTTTTTGAAACCTTCAAATCCGTGTTTCCACGCATCACGGTGAGGCCTACTTCCAGAAATTTTATATTATGTTCTATGCACAATTGTTTAAAAGTTTAAACAACAAAACGGAAATTTAATATCAGTGATTGTCAAATACTCAAATGATAATAGATATTACTGAAAAAAACCATAGAATAATATTTATTTAATAAATAAGCAAATAATAATAATAATAATACAAGTAATAATATATTATCAAACGCGTAACTGTTAAAAAAAAAATTGGATTTTTATTCCCTTGGGTAGGTACCTACTTAGTATTTATTATTAATATATAAACATTTATTAAAACTCCGCGATGACGTCGTTTTATAAGACTGTATAGATATGCGATTATGTTATTTTTTATACAGAATTTTATATGGATGTCGTTATTTAATCGTCTTACAAACGTTGACATTTTTCAACAAAAAATAATCATTTTTAATACGCTGACCGCTGACGTTATAATATACCTATCTATTTTTCTTATTTAATTAATACATTACTTTTACAATACAAGTCATTAAAATATACATACCTACTTTATATATATTACGTTTTTTTTTTTTTTTTCTGTAATAATATGGTAGGTTGCCGGTTTATATTTAAAAAAAAAAAACTTAAAAGAACGTTCGCGGCATTGCTGCATCGTCTGTAGAATTTATAAAAAGAAATACGGAAATAATCGGATTAAAATTATGTTGGTTTTAAAAAAAAAAATTTCGTGTAAAGTATAATGTTGTTACCCGACAGGTGTAGAAACAACACATATAATGACTTAATTTAGTATATTACGTTCTATGTTCACTTGAAAACCACGAGACGCTACGAAAATAATGATATACATTAACGTTATAATAATAGTCGTGTATATTATACGGTTGGATTCCATAAGTGTAGGTAATACCTGTAGTTTATATGTATATATGTATATATATATTTTTTTTTTCAGACAAATGGAATGTTTATCCCTCGGTTTATCCTTACACTATTGTATACAATATACTTATATTTATTTAAAATTGTAATATATATATATATATATTACAATATATATTATACATATTGTATATACATTTTAATATTTTATTCTAAAATTTGAAAAAAATTCAACGAAAATTATAAATAAAGTATATAGGTAAGTACTTATAATTAACATAGGAATGTGTTCATATAACTATATTGTATATAGGTACTTGATGTCTATACAATATAGGTAATTTCATCAAAAGTTTTCAGGAATCGATGGATTTTGTTCTTATAATAATTTTTAGTGCAAAAAATAAATATAAATTGAAAATATAATAATAGGTAATATTTAAAATTATCACGCTGAAAAGTTTTTGAATTCGTATATAATTTTTTCATTTTTGCAGTTAAAACTTGAACCTTATTATTTCACAAACGAATATTTAGTCTATCGTCGAACAACCAACAAAAAACCTGCTACAATTTGCATAAAATACAAACTACTTTTTTTCTCGTATTAGTAAAATACCACAAATTATCATTTTGGAAATTTCAATATTTTATTATGCATATTAGGTATATATATACCAGCTAAACGATGTATAATTCTATTTTAACTGACAAGTCATTAATATAAATAACGACACAATAACTATCTATATTGGAAAAATATTAAATATATAAATATTACGTTATTTAATTATTTATATCGAACAAATTATATTTCGAGTTATATTTGGTGGGTGAACCAGTCCAGCCGGTTTTTTATTTATTGAAATGTACCGAATCTCTTTTACCTTTTGTAACCTACAATTATTACGTCATATTATTTATCTAAATTATAAATATAATCAAAATATAATAATTAAAAATTAATAAATAATGATCAAAACGTATATCAGATATAATCTGAAATCGATATTTATATTTTATGGAATTTGTTGATTATTTAATATTTTAATACCTAATATATTATAATCGTGTACGATTGATGTAGGTATAAGTATACAAGAAAATATGGTTTGACTAAAATACAGAATTATCTCCAGAATTGTCGATATTCTTAGGATAACATTGAACTATTTATACTAGAATCTGAAGGATAGATTGAGTTTGAATTAGATATATGAATTATGAATTATATTATATTACCTCAATATGATATGGGACTTTCTTTTAAACACATTTTGTACATATATTTTTTATAAAATACATTATACCTATTAATGTTTCTTTTTTTATAGTGTACCTATAAAATATGTTTAAAATGAAAAGTGTAATGTCAATCTAACTTTAATATCCCATATCATTTTCGTATAATCATTTGATTACACTTATAGCATCCTGTATGTGTTGAATGATTCTTTTTTTTTTTTTGTGGATTTACAAAAACAGCATTTGTATATCTTACGATCGAATAAGAGGGTAAAGAATTCCCTTTAATCGAACATATTATTCGTTTTACTGTCGTTTTTTTTTTCTTGTAACTGCGCCAAAATGCTCCTGACGGTCGATTTTTTTCTTCTTCTATACATACAATTGTCATTCCTCTTCTTCTGTTATAGTACACCAGATTCGTGAATTCTTTGTGTACAGAAACACAAAACCTTAGTATTTTATTTTTTTTATTGTATACAAATACGACCAAAATTCTTTACTTGTCCATATGCATGTTTTGCTAGTAACTCGTTAATCGCTTGTCAGCTGGAGATGAAGTGCAAAAAATATTTCCCCTTTCTAAAAGAATAGGATATAAACGAGGGGCGTGCCAAGCACTCGTCGAACTACTATTGTTCCATTAAAAAATATAACTTGGGGACAGGATATAGAAAAAAAATCAAAGGGGTCTAAGGTGTGAAAATATGTGTTAAAAAATACTTAAAAAGAACATGCGTTTACTAACCGGGTGCATTATAATATAATGCTTCATTGCACGACAGCGTTCAAACAAATAATAAAGGACATTGCACATTAATATTAACACCATTATATAAAATGATCTTGATATTTTTTTTTTTTTATTTTGACACGAAATGTTAATTGTCTATGTAGGTAGGTACATTCTCTATTATTTATTTTCATAACTGATAAATTAGTATTATAAAATATAATATTTCATCTGGTCGAGTGACTTATGAAGTAGTAATAAAACAATCAAAATGATAATTTAAATGTTCTTAGGTTGGTCGTAAAAACGTCCGAGGAAAATTTCTATTTTCTTTGATGTATTGTATAGAACTAATTTCTCACGAGTTAAATATTTCAGTAGATATTAAACAATATAGTACGGTTAGTGCTGCAGAATGTCGTATATGTACGATGAATCATTTTTGATATATCGTCTTATTGTAGTTATACCTGTTTTTAATCGTAAATATTTTCTAAAATATTGGTCAGACGACAGTCGGTACTATATATTTTCATGTAGTTTTTTTATAAATGAAATATATATTTTATTTTAATCTTTTAATCTTAAAAACAAAACGACTACAAAATATAGGTATTGAAATCAAATGTTCCTAAGTGCTGTGAAAACCTAAATTCAACACACCCATACATTAAAATATTTTAACCCGATTATTCTATAAGCTTTTTAAAAAAAGTGTTAAAAGTTTTTGTTGGATAATTTTTAATGTATATTGCTAGTTAACGATCAGGATAATTTAACATATCAAATATGGAATAATGGAATATAATATACATATGTACCTATAATTAAAATTAAGCCTAATTTATAATCACAGTATTTTTTTTTTTCAAGATTTTAAGTTTGAATTTTCATGCCTTTTTTAGAATATTTTTTATTCTGATTTAATAAAATCAATAACAATGTTTATGAAACTATTTTATATTTTGAGTAATTGCCGTAGAACACTGATTATCCGAATATTCAGGATTATTAAAAATAAAACAAAAATACCTATAATGAAAAAATAAAAATAAAATGCAACACTACATTTGTATTTAGATGCGATGATATGGAATCGGAGATCGCGAAATCTAGCGGGTAATATTATTCCGTTAGGCTATGATAGATCAAAAATCGTTGCCAAATAGGTTTTAAAATAATACTGTAAACGCGTAGTTTTACGTATTATCGATTTGAGCGCCTGTTGTTTCATTATATTTTATCCGTCATGTACTCGTGTGAGGGAGCCGTACAGTGAAGATTAAACAAGTATATAACTTTTGATGTCTTACTTTTCAATTATCTGGATTTCGGAGTAAATGAACTACCCATGATATGAATTAGTCCCGATAATCGCCAGTCTTTTGTACTTATATTTTTGCAATTTGCCACAAAATGTATACATATAGTGTGGCTATAATCGAGGGAATCCTTTTGCACTATATATAGACATTTATTATACCTATAGTATACATTTTCTCGTATTGAATATATATATGTGTGTGTGAAACTTATAAGTCTACGCGGACTAAAATTTGATGTTTGGAAAATTCAAAAAAAAAAAATAAAGTATTATATAGGTAATTTTTTCGATTGTAATTTTGAATATTCTTTTCGGTGGATTATTCTACTTTGGCGATTTTCGGATTTTGATTTGCCGAATAGAAGAATCTCTAGTAATTTCGTCCAGCTCTGCAGTCCACCCCCCCCCCCCCCCGTACGTTTAGAGTCATTTGTTATTATCGTTTAAAAAAAAAAACCCATTGGCTCGGCGTGTGCGCGCAACCGTACGTAATTCAAACGCGGCTTTTTTTCGCTCATATTTATGTACACAGCGTGAAAACTTTATTATTGCACTTGCGCATTATTTATACCGTACCAGTGAATAATATCCGTTTTCCTAATTTGCGAACACGGAAAGTGCATATAAACGTCTTCGGCGAACGCACTGTCATACAATATAACATTTTGCTACATGCATATCGTCGGGCGTGTGCGTTTATTTCTGCGTGTATATCTCGTGTTTTTGTGCTTGTATGCGTCGTATGTGTTTGTGTGTGTGTGTGTGTGTGTGTTTATGGTAATTGGTGTAGTGCTTCGGCAAACCAAACCGTACATATATTATAATGAATGTTGTAGGTATGCTTGTACTATACCGTCGATCCATGAACATTTCCCGTGTATAGGACATGGGGTCGCCCACACGTACGTACGATATTATCACTATCGGTTGGAGATGAAAAACCAAATACGTATAATATTATGCACTTTTGCACGCGTACCTATACGTCGTAATTCGAACAGATGATGATGAAACAAATTTTTAAATAAATATAGGTATATCGCACCCGTTATAATATAGTACCATTAAATTTACCCCCTGCTTTCCCGCTCAAACTGGTCCTCTATCGGAGCAGTCCAACACATAGCCCTTCGAACAATACTATAAATGTACCCGAATGTGTATCCAATAAAACCATCCTCAATACAGCTCGGCCACCAACCATACAAGACTCTACATTAAGAAGAACTCAAAAACTAATTTCCGCAAAAATACTTTTTTCCAAATATAGGTACCCACATCCGCGACCTATAGGCAGCGAAATGGTTGATCATTATGTACCCAATCCAAAAACCCAACCACTAACCTGGATGATAACCCAATAAATTATATCCTTTTCCTTTTCCATTGAATAAATTATGTAACCTGGTGGCGGCCATAAGGCTCTTTTTCAGAGAATTTTAAAATTTGGAGCCTGTCCCACACGCAATTGAAAAATCCCATTCCTAACTTTAAAAAAATTATTTCTATTCCTAATTCCGTTTATCAACAGACTTTTTTTTTATGATTTTCCCAGTGTAACGGAAAATAACCAAAAATGACCAAAACTTGTTATAAATTGGAAAATAATCATAGACTTGAGAGACTTGAAATTTATACTAAATATTTACTGCACATATTGTATTTATGTCATATGTCCAATGTCCATATGTAGCACATATTGACTTGATAAAAATAAAAATAATAATAATACAATATTCTGTTCGAGGACCGATAAATAACTTCCACTATCTCTACCTAAATGGTTTTTAAACTATGATTTACAAAAAATTAAAAAAAAACAAAAAGGAACAAAAATAAACGTTCATCGTTCCTTTTAAAAATTAACGAAATTCCAATACGTTCCTTCACATAAAAAGGAACTTCGTTCACAGTACGTTCCTTAAACTTAAAAACTTAAACTCTATTATATAGTTATACACATATTATAAATAATGTAATGTAATGTATACTTTATAATTTATATACGTTGGTGTAAAAAAGAAGGTCCGAGTGTAGTAAAATATGAGTACCTATTATTATTTATCCGATATAATACAGGCCGAGAACGCGATTAATAAATGTTTTGCGATTTTTTCGGATTTTTATCATATTATTACATAAGAGAGTATTAGTCATAAATCCAAACATGCGGTTCTTATTTCATATCTGATTTATTTTTTTTATACGCAAAATCATTTTTACGCGCGTAAATTATACAGTTATTTCGAAGAATAATAAATGTGTTATTTAGTATTTTGTATAAACATACGAGTATTTAACCACCACCCACGGATTGATTTTTCATGCAAGTAAAATATAATTTTTTTTTTTTCTCTACTCGTAAAATATCCTATTTCATATTGTAAACATGTAAACAATCGAATGTTTATGCTGATCTCGCATTGAGCGACTGAAATTACGCCGTTTTCCCTTTTCGTCGACTATGTATTTACATTTTCCGTACACAGTATTATGCCCCGTTTCGCGCGAATCAATTTCTTTGAATTTAAATTTGACTTTTACGATTCGTTTTTTACGCCCGCCGTGAAATATCAAATTGCCGTCGTCCTTACATCTGCATGTGCAGCAGCGCCTTGTATCACGTTCGATTGTGGGCCGAAGATGATTTGTTAAAAAAAAAATGTATAATGTACACATTGTACATGAAATATATATTAATATATATATATATATATATATACATTTTTTAACGTTTTTCCCGGGGGCAAAATAACAACTATACGCTGTGGGTTTAGACCGGTCGTAATTAAATTCCAGGCTGTGGATTTCGACTAATTGTTGTTTGTCTTTTGTGCGATGTCAAGAGGGAAAAAAAAATATTACGTGGGCGCTGGATCCGCTGCAGTCGTTTAAGTTGTATGTACCCCCACATTTCTTTTATCTAGTTCAAATACAGACGGCTGAAATTTGTTATATTTTCCATCGACTCTGCAACAACCACAGCAGAGAACATGTATATTATAGCACTCTTTCAACGGTATTATATATGCGTTCAACCGACACCTGAATTCCATATTTTCCGATAGGATTTCCTAAATATATACATACATATAGCCTATATAGGTATAGGTGCTCGAACTGGTACGTATAAGTGGACGGAGCTCCTCTACTATTTTATAATATTTCGAGAGCAACCTTACCGTAAAATGAGACGAATCGCAACACCCTAAGGGTAATTTGTTTCATTTTATTATAAAATACTTCGTTTTAGCGCTACAATACGAATACCAATAAATTCCCGATAACATGAATTTCATGGGAAAAAAAAATCATTTTTTCATCGAATGAAAAATATTTTCTCATCAGTTTTTGGTTATTAATTAAATTTACCTTCCAAAATCACACTTCGTTTGAAAAACTTATTTTAATATAAGCATTATCTCAATATGTTATAATAACGCTAAATATTGTGAATTTTCAAAAAATGCAAATACATAGTCGCCTTAAATTTTAAAGTTTTTTTCAAGATAATTTTTAAAGTGAAACAGGCTGTATTGAGGAAATTTTTGGGATGATTTGCAATACCAAATTTATTTAATAGGTACCCAATAAAAGTACCTGCTATAAAACGTAATTTTTATTTTAAACATTTCTTAAAGACGTTATGAATTTTTTTTAATAGTATTGATAATCATATTGTATTATTTAAACGCCTACCTAGAAATTATTTACGCGATTCTCGTAATAAAAGTTACAGAAAAAAAAATATACATGATTGGGAGGCAGCATCTGCTGAAGTAAAAAGTAAATTATCATTAAGAAACGCACTAGGAAACTGTAACTTACATTACTCTACATTACAAAGGTATATTAAATCAAAAGGTAAAACGATCAATTTGTGGCCAAACTGTACTAAGTGAGGAAGTTCAGAAAATAATTGTTGAAAAACATATAGTTTATAAGTGATGTTACTTTTTTTTTTATAAATGTCAGTATTTTATCTTTATTTGTGATAAAAAGTTATATTATTATTTTCATTTTGAACCATCCTATTTAAATGGACTATAAGTGATATTATTTTATTTAGTACAATAAAAATCAGCATTTTATCTTTATTTGTGATAAAAAATTCTATTATTATTTTAATTTTGTTTTTTTTTTTTTTAATAACAAATTGGTTTTAAATCAAAACAGAAATGGTTGAATTGCCAAATATATGATTTGAATGTCAAAATTGTGTAAAACTCAAAAATCGTTGCAATTTTCCTAATTTTACGGTATTACGAGTTACATAGTTTGAAGGAACGCTCATTTATCGAAAGCCCAAAATTACCCTTTCTTCTATTTTTCTAATTCGAGCACTGTATAGATAGATAGATACTAATTCCATACTCCATATTTCGGCCCGTCATTATATGTAAATGATCGGAAACCGACCAACCAAATTATATATAGAATGCATAGGTGAACGTGTAGATTAACAACGATAATTTGTTTTATCGAACAAATCAACAAGTAGGTATGTGTTTCTGTATAAGCGCCCCGAGATCAATATTTAAAAAAATTTATGAGCTTATTAATTACAATTCGATAATTTTATCGAGATATATATCTACTATATTAATCCGTAAAATATTAATATTAAGTTTTTATTTTGAATTTCGCATTTAAGGGTTATGTAATAAACATACACACACACACACATTTATATATATGTATTTGAGTAGGTATATACTGTGTATCATTCGTATGTTATTATTTTAATTAAGTACAATGATCGTATAAAAATGTCAAATAATAATAATAATAACTATCTAGTAAATTACATGTACAATGAAAGAGCTCTATAGTAGGAATTTAATGCATTGGTTATAATTATCGAGCATATGGTAGTATGGCATAATATCATAATAGTAAGTATATAATACGTACACCTACACCCTATGATAACAGAATGAAAATGTCCAACTCGTTTATTCGTATTAATTACCGGTTTCTGATGTCGGATTTGTCCTGCACTATACACGCGCACAGATTATTATTATATATACTCTTTCTATAGTACTCAAATGTTGTCTAATCAATTATGACACGCGCAGTTGTAGCCGACAGCCGAAATCGCCCCGTTTTTTTTTTTCCGCTCGTGTATATATTATATATTTTATACACGACGATACGGTCAAACAATATATGGTTAATGCCCTAGCTGTATGTTTAAATAAACATAATATATATTGGTCTCTGTGCGTTGATGGATCTGTGTAACATCTGTTGACAACGAAAACACACGTCGATCCTGCGTTCCTCGATATTGCACACTCCATTATGTATATATTGGTCCTTCGGACCGAATTTTAACCAGATATGTATATTTTTCTAAAAACGTTTTCACTCGCATCCTCGACTCGACGAGACTAATAAAAACATTTCCCGTTTGTATGTTTTAATGCTATTTGGAAAATATATACTCTCTTAGTCTCTATAGAGTATCTCTCACTTTATGATATAATATATTGTATTTCTGATAGACATATATCATACAGTAATAGAATGATATGTGATCAAACATTATTTGGCTCTTATAAATTGTGCATAGAACAATGTTAAACTATGCAGGCAGGCTACGACGGTCAAATTGCGATCAATATCCTTACTGTATAATATCCTATACAATATGTCTATGTCTTGATATGGACGTAAAATATTTCGTTGAAGTCTGCAGTAGGTACACTGTACAGTATACTCGTACGTCGTCGATTCTATATATCATACAAATGCATTGTTTCTTGACGGGCTCTATACGAGTATATTATATGATGTTCTCCATTTCCCAAACGCCAAAAGGCCCATTGAGATTAGTTTTCTTTTATTTAATTCGAAGTGTTTAAAATTTGTATTTTGAAAATTATTTGTAAATACGATCTTAGGAAATCCTTCCCAAGGCGGCATAATATAATAACATGACGTATTTTTCCATTATTATATATTATATCATAATATGATGATGATGACCAAACTCTAAGGATCAAAAAACATATTGTATTTTCTTCTTCATATTACCAATCACCTTATTTACACTGATGAATCCACGAAACATCCGTTGACAATTAAAACATTCACCGAGGCTTTGTGTCCTGATATTTACTGTCTGACGTCACAACGCGAGCATTGTAGATTATTGTATAATATTTTTTCTTAAAATACCCAGCTTGATTTGTTGTTATTTCTACTCGGAACGAAAATAATTTAAACAAATATATTTGTGTATATTATGTATTATGTATCACTTTATATTTGGTAATACGGTTCTTGTCATATGTATACAAAATATAATCTTAATTCTAAATATATTCTAATAATCTAATGTCGGGTTGCATGAAAACTTACAGAACCGATAACTCGTTTTCATGCAACCCGATATAAATCTTATATACTGAATAATAATAATTATAATATATTATGTATGAATGGACTTATGGACAATGGATACTGGATACCCATTCCCATACCCACATAATTTATTAGGATTTTTGTTGGTTTTATATAATCTCGTATTTATGAACTTGGTCATATACAGTAAAGTGCATGGAAACCGGTTTTTGGTGATCTTCCAGGCGACCTATTTCGATAAATGAATACATATTTTGTGACATCATTGAATACTTCAATTAATACTTTAGTTTATTTTACACGATTTACTAATGCTATTTAATTGCTTAATAACTTTTTGAAAATGTTTCGATAATTTTCAATAAGTACGAAAACGAACGGTCTTCGGTTAGGTTCGGTCTTCTATATTTTAGAGTGTAAATTTGTTTTAATTAGTCGAAGTTAATTTATTGTATTAATTGAAACTATTTATGACAATTGAGTATATTGTATACTTGAAACTGAAAACAAAACGATTTGAATTGTATGAATTTGATTTACTCTCGTTTTTTCTTCTTATTTTACGAGATATAATTATGAGAACATCCTATATGTTAAAGCATTATATACCACCGGAGCGATAAAATCCCGGGACTCTAATCACTGCTACCCGTTTTAATTATCATTACTACTGCAAGTTTACTAAAACCTAGATGCGATTTCTTTTGAACTCCCACCCCTCCCCGTAGTTTGATGAACAGATTTAATAGTATTATCTTCCTACTATCGTACTTTCATCTCTTCAAGTAGGTAGAACTGCACAGTCCACTATATGTCTATATCATCACCGTGTATATAATAGAACACTTATGATGATTATAATAGTAATGTAATGTTATATTATGTATTTGACAATCCTGAATGCCATTAATCCGTGTTGTGATAACTCATGATGATCGGTGGTCGTTATGGTAGATAATTGCAGCTCGAGCACCTGTCCTGCACGAATCACCTTTGACTGAACGATAAAGTATTAATAGCAAAAGTTAACAAACGTGTATATAAACTTTAATTTTTATTTTTTAATTCAAAATGCGTAGGGTCGTATTTTATATAGAAAAAAAACCGTCACAATAATCCGATAAAAAAGTTTCTTTTTGTGCATTTATAAAATATAGCATTACTATTATACTGCACTATATATACGCATATCTCGAGTCAATGTTTTATAACCTTCTCGTATATACATAAGGAAACCGGTTTGACGTCACCCAGGAAATTTTTTTGTTTCGGTTAATACTTAACGACATATAAATGCGATTATATTCAACAAAACATTACCTACCTATATCTTTTCGTATAGATTATATCAACTCAAATTTAATTATTGTCGTCGAGGAAATTAATTAATACTAGGTAGATTAATTTGTTTTAATAAAGAAAAATTTTAAATATGATTCAGCTCCCACAAAAATTCAGAACGCCCTCGTAAAATAAATTTTTATTTTGATAATATCCCATTTATACTTTACTCCAATTTAAATCGAGTTATATATATTCATAAACGCATTTTCATTAAATTAAAAAAATTAATGTTAAACTATTTATTATATAGTTTTATATTTTCTTGGATTTCGTTATCTTAACGACTTTTTACTGTTTTTAGAAATTTTTTTTACGGTAGGTAACGATCCAATGCCATCAAATACTCATCAATGGATCAAATATTTTTTGCCTCCTCTTGCAAAAGTCGTAACGATATAGAGGGGGTTCCCTGACTGAACAATTGAAAAAGGGTTCGCCGTTGTGGTAATTATCGTCTCCGCTGCGGACAGATGAAGTTGACGTTTTGCCGACCGTAATTAGAGTGCCGCCATGGTATTTCGTACCTGACCAGAATCCCGAACAATCCTGTCAGCTACGATTCAAATCCCAGTTAATGAATATGTCCGTCGTCAGTTATCAATTGATTTGTCTCGTTTATATGGCCCCGATTCAATAATATGAGAAATAATTGCATCAAAATGAATATTCTGATTTTCTATTTTTATTATAATACTAAAGTCTAAAACGTATAATCGATTATATGTATAAATATAAACTAATATAATATAATACATATAAAAATAGTTGCAAATACTTTTAAGTAATATACTTATTGACTTATTGCTCTTCTAAACCTTTATTTAAAACTAGATTTTACACTAGGTTCACCTGCACTAAAGACTAAATTTGATCGACTCTTGAATTATAATCATTTATTTAAGTTTGCCGAAAAATTCGGTCTTATCCGGTTCGAAGGACCATTAATCGGTATAGCACAACGAATTAAAAGCTGTATTACAAGTTTCAATTCATTGTTTAAACCAGAGGTAGATCCGTGAAATTCATCTAGAAAAATTGTGCAAGTTATTTACAAGATCTGTGATAAAATTGACGAGTCATAAGAATTAATATAACTAAAATTTAACATTTTTTTATAAAATTTAAAAAGTAAACTAATTGAAACTGACCAATGATAAATACAATGTAGAGTAATGTTAAACCCGTTTAAGATGTTATTGTGTATCTTCATAGTGATATTTTTTCGTATTTTATATTTTCAAGTAAAAATATATACAAAACGTATTATTTATACATATATAATATATGAGTATATAATATTATATAATATAAACATGTTTACATTGATTATACTTAATGTTTTTAATTTCAATAATAAAATTGGGTATAGTGCCATTTGTTATATATTTGTACCTATATAGTCTGCCGCAATATGATTGTGTCAGATGTACGCATATAATAGAATTGTAACCACAAAGGATATTATACATAAAGGAAATAATATACCTCCTATATATAATAGTTTATATATCATTACATATTTCTAAATCATAATTTTATTAATTTGTCGTGTATATTACATATGTATTGGTAATACATAGATCATTTTAGATGTAGGGTCTTTTTACGTTAGTAATAGTCCGTATATCCGTATGACATACTATATTTTACGTATATAACTTTACTTCCGCTCTGAAACTGAAATACATATAAGAGAAATAATCGATAATTAATAGAGGTACATAATACACGATATACTAATATTATTTATATATTCGACTGATTATGTGTTTATCTTTTATTACAATTGTATGTACCCTTCCCTACATATATGCATTTCGAACATCTGACATTAAATAATAATGTCTAATTAAAATAAATAAATTAATGTTTATATTAATTATTATATTTGGGCAATTTTTAATTTTCAAACTCCATATTCAATCCAAGAACAATAATTAATACGGCAAGAACCATATAGAATTTTTAAAAAAACATCGATAAAATAAAATATTATTGCTTATTTATTAATATATATCTAATATAATTATTGTTGTCAATTAGTTATGACTATTCGATTATATCAATATTCTTGATCCTATTCCTATCAGAATATTATATAATTTTAATCAGTTGTATCACGAAAGTCAGAGTACCTATTTGTAAGAATACTCATCTAATACAAATGATATGTTTCTCATTAAATTGCATCTCAACGGCGCTAAGATTCTAAAAATATATATATATATATTTTATATGATGTACGTACTTATATTATGAACTTATTATACACCTACATAACTATCATCGATTTTATGATCTTGAAATCATAGTGAAATCTAAGTACAAACAGATTTATTTACATTAATAAATAAAAAATTTTAAAAGATTATTTTATAGTATAATATATTATATTATATTATATTTTATTTTATATAAATATTATATAGGGCCTACGAAAAAAGTTTAATTTTTGTTCCGAATTTGTTTTTCTGAATTTTGTTTGTTAATTATATTACAATCACATAATTAATTAACTTTTAAACTTCAGTAGTTCATGTTTAGATTACAAAAAACTAAAACTTTCAGTCCGTTATGCTGCTACTCAGCTCTGAAATAATCGAATACTTAATCAAATACTTCACGTACGTATGTTACCAATTAATAACACAATATAGTAAACGGAATATTATTTTTCGCGATAACGTGTACAAACGCAACACATAATTTTATACCGATAGTATGTATACACGTTTATTTATTCTTTGGAAATATCAATATTTTCGTACATATTATATAATAGTAATATGGGGTTTTACGTGCGTTTTTAGTCGAAATGTAATGTTCGATTTTCGTGTTTTTTTTTTTAACTTTACATAGAATATACGCGCACACATAGCACGACGATCGAAAAATAATCGAATACTTAATCAAATACTTCACGTACGTATGTGACCAATACCGTTAATAAGACAATATAGCATAGTAAACGGAATATTCGCGATAACGTGTAAAAACGCAATACATAATTTTATACCGATTATAATATAATATACTGTTATATACTGCAGTATACACGTTTATTTATTATTCTTTGGAAATATCAATATTTTCGTACATATTATAATATAATATATAGTAATATATGGGGTTTTACGTGCGTTTTCGGTGGAAACGTGACGTTCGATTTTCGTTTTTTTGCTTTACATAGAATATATAGATAGATACGTGCCGACGAATACACATGGCACGACGATCGGTGTACCTTGTTTTCGTACGATGTACTATATAATGTAGGCAACGCGTTGAAATTGTGTGCTGACCACGTACATTATTGCAGTGTTCCTTAATATAAGGTAAAGGGGAAAAAAAAACACCTTTTCTTCGGGTTTTCGCTTGTTTTCTCGGGAGAAACTTTTGCCGTGTCAATGGTGTAGGATTTTATTGTTACTCACAGGGGGTGGGGGGGGGACAAGCTGGAAGTTTCGCCACTTTATCTCCAGGTTTTCCAGCCGTAAATCGCCCCGGGTCGGTAGAATAGATCGTATTATTTCCCCCCCCCGTTCGGATATATCGGAATAACTGGTAGTATGCAAATCTGTAGATATAAATCTCTCCGTCGGAGTGGGGGGGCCGACACCGGGCCAGCCGCGCACGAACGCGTATCCAAAATGGCCGACACACCGCCGTTCGAACGTATTATTATCGGCCGGGTGTATATACTGTATATATATATATATATAAATTTTTATATATATACACACACACACTTATATATATATATATATATATATATATGGATGTGTGCGTGTATATATATATATACCTTCCGACTTATACCGATCTACCTGGACGACGGGTTTCTAATTAAGACATCAAGAAACCGGCCGGCGGCGGGCAGCGGTGAATAACTCCCATCGTGTGTAACAAGGTCTTCCGAATAACAATGAATATAATATAACATTATATTATTACATATATACGTTATTTTTATCATTATTTTCGTATAATATAACATTTTTTTTTCCCCCTCCGTCCGTCCGTCGACTTCCCCCATATCCAATTAACAAAACCCACCAAGCCGCGCACCTACAACATAATAATATATCGTCGAGACTATAATGTTATTTCGGTGTACAATAATAATAATTGAGTTATTGTTGCGTCGACGACAGCGCAGGCTGCTGCGGTATGGTCCGGTGCAGACGACCGGCGTTTCTGAAAATGACCCTGAGACCAGTTTTTTTTCTCGTTTCGTTTTCGATTCGTCGAATAATAATCTATAAATAATAATGATAGTAAAACGTGCAGTATTTTATCGCGATATACATATTCGCGCGCACGAAATCCAGTAATACAGAGGGACTAAAATTTAAAAATTTAAATTGTATATTTATTAATATGTCGCCCGTACTCCAAGTCGTCTTGCGAACAAAGCGTCGGTTCTCTGCACGGTTTCACCATGTCGGCGACAAAATATAATATTGTGTGAAAATAATATATGTTTTTTTAACTTGTTTAATTTTGTGCAGATACCACTGCCGTGATAATATGATAAAATATCCCGCCACTTTTCAATTACCATAGATTACTTAGTAACCAAGAGTTTATGAATTTGTTTTGATTTGACTGGGGTTTAACAATTTAAGGAACTAGAGACGAATCTCTAAGCGATTTCGTGCCTAAAACTGATTGAAACTAAAGAAACAAATTTATATTTTACATACTGTAGGCCATGATTATGTAATTGTTATCAATAATTATATATTCCACAACATTAAACATTTTAATCGTGGTCGTACTGTTTTTAGGATGTTACAACTATTACATTTACAGAACAGTATCTCCATATTACTCTATGGTGTACGGCGAGTGCATCCTAGGTCCGGCACTGCGCATGCATTCGTGTCTTATACGGTTTTATGTGTATTATAGGTGTAGGATAATAATTTACGAATAACGGTAATAATCAATTATTATTATTGTCGATCGGTTTCGTATAGTTTTATTGTACACGTTATATAATAATTTCCGACTCAAATTTCGTCTCAAACGTATTTTTTTTATAGAACCGTTAGTTATACCCAGTGCAGTTTTTAATCTAGTAAACTAAGCGACATAAACGTCCGCCCAGTGAAATATCATTGAAGCCTGGGTGACATATTACATTCTTTAACCATAAAAATATCCAATGTAAAATGATTGGGTAATAAATGATTGTGGATGAATATATGAAAAACTGAATAGTGAATATATGCAAAGGCATTTTTTTATTAATAGACTTGTTAAAAATTAATGATGTACCTACCTATTAGTATATCTACTTCGATTTACAATTGTATTAAATGTACACAAAGTAAGATATATGTAGGTACGAGTGGCGATATAGAAAGTATTTTGTAAAATTAAAACGATGGTTTTGTGCGATAAAGTTATTGGCATGTGACAGAAAAACGTCTGTAATCCGTATATCATTATGAAAATACAAAGATCGAAAATCTTCAGAAAAATCATTCATTAATAAAACGTACTGTTTAGAAATCAACATACGAAATTCGGGCCTAAATATATAGGTACCTACTATATATATTTACGTGATCGTCACCCAGTGAAAATTCCTTAAAAAATTCACTTGTTATACCTATATAACATGTTATCTACTATACCACGCTAT
Organism: Pemphigus obesinymphae; assembly: GCA_025469235.1. Classification (NCBI taxonomy): domain Eukaryota; kingdom Metazoa; phylum Arthropoda; class Insecta; order Hemiptera; family Aphididae; genus Pemphigus; species Pemphigus obesinymphae. Next base: position 17,268 of record JAIPRL010004518.1, on the reverse strand, counting down.
AGGTACTTGGTTAGATGTTTACCACCGACTAACCGTACACGTCACGCGTGCCCCATGTATATGTAATGTGGACTTTGGACGTAGACACGAGCTAAATAAACGTTCACGGTGATCAAAAGCGGCACCGTTCGTTCCGTCTTAATTCGGATAAGGGCCTATATAAGGAAAGAAGGAAAGTTGTTGCGGCTTTCTGAAAGGTCTCGTGGGGAATCCGCACGTGGGGGCAACGACACCTTCTCGGCGGGCTCGTAAAAACTACCACCGACCGTTTCTCTTGGCTTTATTTTGTACTTTTCTCTTGTGTTGTTTTTTTTTTTTTTTTTTTTTTTTTTTTATTAATAATTTAAATCTCATTCCTTTTAAAAAGTCTACCGGCCATCCGACAAGGTAGCCCATCACTTTGACCTGACATTAATAATCCAGTAGTCCCGTTGCGGTAAGCTTGTATAAAAGAAAACCGAATTGACGCCATGCTGTGAGAGGGTGTTCCCCTTCGAGTCGTTTGCTCGGGTTCCAAGCAAACTGACATCAATGTCTTGCGGAGAAAATGGCCGGAGATGGAAAAAAGTAACATTTAATTTTTTAAGTGCACTTCCTTATATTCCGCCACACGCTTTTGTTCTGAAAAAATGTGTACCTAACCTACTGCATTTTGTTAAAACGTGTAACGCGACACAGTTAAAAACTCTATTTAGATATACCAATAAGTGCATGCATATTTCTTATTTACACTTCGTGTTAACGTGTAAAAATTTACTTTCAAGGTTAAGTGCACTGAATGCAATAATTGTCATAAATTAAATATCTCAAAATTATGGTAGGTAACAAAATTTTATTATAGTTAGGTATAGTATACATTGGTACCTATACTATTCTAACATTTCAATCAAATATGTTTACAACGATATTCAGTTGTTAAAACAATATTATATAACTCTAAAATTATTATTGATATTATTTCTTAGTCGTTTTATTAAAAAATACCTAGCCAATACTTAAATAAAAATTTTAATTGACAATCAATAGATAGATTATATCTATTCATTTACACAACTAATTAAATTATTGATGATTATTAGAATACATAAATAATATAAAACAAAGTACACAATATGACAATGATGACGTTGTCAAACTCTTAACAAACTATATAACAGCAGCTATATGAACGGTTTGAAACTATTGATGTCATTGCTAAAATATAACTATTGGTTATATAATATTCAATAATGATTGTTCCCATCAAAAACAAAATTTTAAATATACCTATTTATGTATTGATAATTTCAATTAATTTTAGTACGAGATATTATTACCATAACATAAATAAGAATAGATACAACAAATATCAGTGATGAACGTACGATGTTCTGCGATGTAGAGACTAGGTATATTGAGAACTCAACTACTCCTTTATTAAGGATATTATTAAGAAATTCTGTTGGAAATATAAAACTTCAAGTTATACATATCGGAAAGTAAATTGTACAACTAAAATAACTAAACTATGATCTGTTATTCTCTGTTTAGTTAGATATATCAAAACGGTAATCGGAAAAAAATTCCCCAATCAAAAACTAAAAAGTAGGTACTTTAATTTTGTTTTAATATGAAATTATCAAATCAAACTACACATTGTATCTTAGGTATAAACATTTGAAATTTTATAAAATGTAAACATTGAAATAGGTACGGTAAATAGGTATATTAGTTTTATTCTTCAAATAAATAGCGTCAATGAAGAAGAAACGGAACGTTTCTCCTGATGATGCTCTCGATTTATTCGAATATTTTAACTCCGTATTTTGACAACTATGTGTTGATCATATACACATTACATATTGTACTCTGTACATTATCTTATGTATTAAAAACTATATTTATTTTAATAATTATATCATTAAAAGTCACTCAAAGTGTTTTCATAGGTCATAACGCTAATTTTGTTATAATAAGTACTTACAACTTATCAAAACATATATTATTATCAAAACGTTTTTGAACAAAAACCCATACTTTTACACACGAAAACTTGAACAAACACTAAAAATATAAATGTATATCAGAAAAGCGTACGTTGCATCGCAACTATATAGGTGTTAGTTCTTCGTTGATACCACTTTTGAAGTAGGACCTTTTTTTAAGGGAATCATTTTGAAAAAAATTAATTGAGTTGTTATTTATGTTTTTTGTCGAATATCACCCCAATTATCTTGTTTTGGATTAAGACTATTGGTACGGAATAATCGGCGAACAAAAATTAAAACCCGGTAAAATGAATAATATATTGTTATTACGTCGCGAAGGGTGAAAAATTCGCCAGTGTACCGCCGACAGCACTCGTAACCTAACACAAAACAATAACCCGACGATGTAAGGGGGGGGGGAAACTTTCGCGGTGTCATCACGGGAACAAAGCGACGGCGACGACGACCCTTTGGTTGAGAATTTTAATTAATTACCGTCCGTTATTATACTCGTGTGGTCAAGCAAGCAGGCCGAGAGGGAGACTTGATGGATCGGATGGCTGTTAACGACCGACGTAGTGTACCCTCCCCTCTGTTGGGACACGGTTGGAGGACGAGCGAGTTTTTGTTTGCGCTCCTAATGCGTAAAATTTTCCTAAGGTTGATGACGTTTTAATCGGTGGAAAATGCCGAACAACTTGATCGAAATTTGTTTAAAATGTGACATGTATCTTGCGCAAAATAATTGCTACCGAGATATTTGAAAAATCGTTTGAAGTTGTTATCAGACTCGCAACAACTATATACTTACGACTTCCTTATCATTAAAAACGATCTCGATGGGTATTATTGTTTATTAGAATTTTGCGGCGCATATACAATATATATATTTTGTGCTCGACTAAATAAAACGGTATTATATTTTGTATATTATGGGAATAGAAATATATACATATATATATATATGTATATTTCGAGTATATATTAATATGTTTTCAATGTACGAGAATGCCAATGAAAAGTTACCGGGTTTTATTATCGAACCCTCTAAGGAACCAATACACTATCGTCAGCAAATAAAACTGAAAATACTTCGGGGATACATTTATTTTGTACACGAGTAATAGCGATGGATCTCTAACCCAGATTCCCGTGGGACACCGTTGACTCGCCTTTAACGGAAAGTCATATTGTTTATACTTTCAAAGGGGGCACGTTAGCAAAACCTGAAGTTGTAATTTTATATTATATCAATGTATTCTGTGGATCGCAAACGGTTGGTTCTCTCATCAAAGGTAATTTGGATATTCGATGCACGCGTAGGTACCTATATAAAACAATATATATTTACGGTCAAAATAAAAATTCGCGGTAAAAATATTTTTGTACGTAACCGTACCCGCCCCTAACCACCAATTTCGTGTATTCGTATAATTATTTCAAAAATTAACGATTCGGTTTTCGAATGATAATGATTATATACAGTCATGACGAATACCGTACATTTTCTCGTTTTTGATCATTGTATAGAATTTGATGAAATACTTGTTTTAAACGCCGACCTATGATGATGTGTGCAATTATTTCATCTATATTTTTTTTCTATAGAAGCGCCATAAACAATTTAAGACCCTCCGTCGTATTACATAGGTACATAGAGTACTGTCTGACATCGAGTCGAATTTAATACTTTGTTTTGGCACGATTTGGTCGTAAAATCGTTCTCGACTGGTCGAAATTACTACGACAATAACTCTAAAGAGCTATCGTAAATATTAAGGTTGGTGACGGCTTAGAGACGAGTAAAAAGGGCTGATGGTCGAATTTACGTTTGAAGCAGGACGGGCCGATATAGGAATAATTCAGGTACACGTAAAATACCACGTGGCCGTACGATTCGGTATATTATTTCCTCTGGGGACTTTGGGGGCAAAAGCTTTAAGAAATGTTACTACATCTCTTAGGGCTAATGAAATTAATTAGTATTAATGAGATATAGCAGAGCGGCCGATGACAGCGAAACCTCCATTATCACGGGTCGCGATAATCTCTGTATACATCGTATTTATTTTTGACACGCGTAGTCTATCTCATTTTTTTTTCCCGCCCATCTTACATTTATGGTGTCTTAAAGTTACGCTCTCAGTATATTCTTTTAACCCTCGACTTTCGCTGTCATTGAACTCTCCGAGGGTCCGACCCCTACATTACGCGCCCGGGCAAGCGGCTTACGATTTCTCTGCCCGAGAACGAATGACAATAACGCATTCGGTACATTATACGTAATCGCATAACCCTTTCGGCGACACTACTGTCGACGAAAGTAAAATAATAAAACAATTGCTCGATCGTTGATCACTCGAGAACGAATGTTTTGTCAAGATTATCCTTGACGGTATCGGTTGTTTTATGAGGTTCGATTTCCCGCGCGTCGCAGCAAGACTTATGCCGGTGAACCTGAGTAGAATTCGCGTATATATAAACGGTGCGAATATCCATCAGGCAGAATCGGAGAGCGGAAAATTCGAAAAGACGGTTGAGTAATGGCGGTAATATATTTTGATGAAGTTGCCCGTCGTGGGTGCAGGGGTAGTAGTTTAGGTCATTTCGGAGTAGTGGAAATTGTGAAAAACGCGCGTTAAAAAAATATTCCGTGAGAGATGGATAAAAAAAAAAGAAAAAAAAAAAGAGAGGCTTTAACCCTGAGACGTCGGCCTTAAATTTGACAAATCGGCCATCTCTATAGAGTGTCACTTTCTGCGGGAGAGGAAAAAAGAACGAAAAAAAAAAATAAGATATATATATATATATATATATATGAAAAAGTGGAAACTTCTATAGCTCGGAGTCATTATATTATAACGTAAAAGACAATCCGGTTGAACGATACTGAAAAACGTACCTATACCTACGTGTTTACGATTAATAATAATTAATTATATCGGCCGTGAGGCGTTCGTTTTCGCCAAGGAAACGAGTAGGTATAAAATATTATTTTTCGTTTTTCTTAAAAATACATATTATTATGTTTTTAAAATCGTTAATTTTTCCGGACATTAAATAGTTTGAATAACTGCCGCGGTAATGAAGAGATTATAATGTAACATTATTATATGTATGTATATATATATATATATATATGGGCCACAAGCGTATTCGCCATTGATGGGTTTTCGTTTCGTGTTCTCGTCGACACGAGAAAATTGTTGTTCGGTTTGTATAATGTACACGCGTATACGGAACGTGCGGCATGTGAAATCTGGAATATTCGCACCAACGATATATTATTTTCTCGAGCCTCGAAAACGTTTAGAAAATATGAGGGTATAATGTCTGTGTTAAGGGTTCTGCGCGTTGCTCGTGGCGATGAATGCTCCACATACACATTCACCCGGAGGGAGATTATTCGTTACCTCGTGTAATGATTCGAGAGTGGATTTTCATTTATTTTTTTTTTTTTATCGTATCGTAACCCCACGGAAAATTCTATTGAATTTCGGTGTTCGAACCGATCTAATAAACCACCAAAGGAAATTGCTTTTTTCATATTATAAAAAATACAAATAAAAAATAACGAGTGCCTAATAATGAGTGCCTACGATAATATTATAATATTAGTGTATATACGTTATAATAATAAACTTCGGCGGACGACTAATGCGTGTACGAGTATATATGTCCGATTTTGTCGCATATGTTACGAGTAATTAACGTGTTTTTTATTTATTTTTTAAAATTTTTCATCACATAGGTACGCGGCATTATAATAAAATTAGTCAACGCAAACAGCTATGGACGGGCGTGCGTGTTGTGTCGTGAAAAAATTATTCATTAATATATTTTTATTTATATAGGTATGATATCGATTGCGCGTGGAGTGGCAGAGGTATAAGTATAAGTATATATACCTGACATTATATTATGTACGACGACGGCCCGGGACATATTACCACCTTCGCAGTGTGCAGACGATGCAATTTTATTTTTTCGACTATACATATATATATATTGACAGAAGTATAAGGGGTGAAATAATATATATATATATATATAAAAAAAAAAAAAAAAACGCAAATATATGTTCTATGAATATTTGATCGTTCGAACTAGGGTGCGTAATAATAATGGCGTGTTTCCCGTGTATTGTATATTATTATTATTATTATTATTATATAAAACCTGGGCATAATTATTGACTGCTGCTGTGTGTTTTTTTTTTTGTTCGAAACGTTAATCGGCATATAAGCCTATTACCGGGTATGTGTTGATAAAAAAATACGTACCTACCATTTTTTTTTATTTATTTTTTCTTTTTTTCGAAAAATAAAACATTTCCATTGGCCGTGTAAACGGGATCCGATAGTTCCTGCAGGTTGACCGTACCGCATGCATTAATAATAATACAATCCTCTTCTCGGCGCGCCGTTTCGGTCTGATCCAACACGCTCCGCTGCACACTTGCATTCAATTTTATACGATATTATCACACAAAAGTGCCCCCGCCTTCCATAGTTTTTTTTTTTCATTATTTGGACACGTTTTTCTCTCCACCTCACTGCCCGCGCATCGTCATATATAATATATATATATACCTATATATATTTATATATCGATGAAAAAAAGACGGATTCGTCTACTGCAGTCAGCTTCGCGGTATACAATATATTAGGTACTTACATTTCCGAAGAAGATGACGTTTTTAAACAACAACAAAAAAAAAAAAATAATAATAAAAATATTCATCTACATATAGTGTTATTAGACAGCATGTTTACCGTTTATTACTATTACTTTTTTGTTTTTAAAGTCTTCAACGGATTAAAAGCCATTTACTTATACTATATTTGTTTTATTTAAATTAAAATTATATTTACATAATGTACACATTTGTTTCATATATATATATATATATATTGCAGTAGCAGTACCTTTACTGCTCTTGTATAATTTGACATTAAATTTGGTGAATTTAAACCGTCCACTATATTATACATATTTAACATTATGCTAATCAAAAATAATAATTTTTTATGTGCCATTATAATACTGCGTTCGATGCGTGTGGATCGATAAAAAACAATAACAATAATTTATCTTCCCGTGTTGTTCTACGTATTTATGTATATTATTATATATACATTCTATACGCGTGCCTCGTGGATTTGTTTAATGGCTGACGGCTGTCAAGTTTTAGAGTTTGCCCGCGCGAAACTATGTTGAACACACTCGCAAAGCCTCTTTGATGCACTTACAATTTCAAAAACAAATTATGTGAGCTTCGTTACGTCTCGAGTAAAAATCTGTGTGTGTTTAATAAAGGTCTAAAGGTACTATTATTATTTCGAAAACCATTACTAAACTAAAACGTTTCACTGCTTATATAATCTACCGCAGTATATAAGAGTTGGTCATGATTTCGATCAAATGCATTTTGAAAATCAAAGAGTCCGGGCCGAACAATGGTGTTTATTTTATTTTATTTTTCTGTGAACAACTTTTCGACCAAAATGCTTAATCCAATCTCATCATGTTTATTCGTTTTTTGGTACCCTAAATGTCAATAGGCGGATAAAATTTTCTGTTTTTCGATAAAAACGCGTAAGAAAACACTTAAATTGGAAAACAAAAATACTGTATTTTCTCGTAATTCCGAAAACAGTGAGTCTGAAAATTTGATATTTTCACCGAGTATCTATTTTACTATTATAGTATGATATATAATGTGTACCTATATGTTATATAATACGATATAAATTTTCATTTTATAGAAATACATGATTTATCATTGCTTTCAAATTCAATATACCCACCACCTGCAATATATTACCCGAAAGTACCTACTTCCACCCTGGTGATATACGATTGTGATATACGATCGTTCTTTTTGGTCGTCGTACGATTACGCATGATATTACTACAATGCCATAAAAATACGTAAATAAGCAATAATTGAGTACAACTTTGCCAACTGATAAACGACAATGTATAATATACATTACTTATATTCGTTGTGTTTAATACGAAATCGCAGTATATTTTCGCTTCAAACCGTCCGAGTAAGCGAATCGAGCGAATGACCTGTCTCGATTTATGGGTGAAACCCAAAGAAGTACACCTGAAATGCATTTACCTTGCTACTTACCCAAAGTGGATTTTCACGACAAATGATGGGATATTTTAGAATAAAATCGTATCATACCATGCGCAATCGCAAACTAGCAGCCTGCGAACAACTTAAACGTCGCTCTAAATCTGGTCAGGTAAAGGTACATATTATGCAGTGGTTATGTTGAAAAAGGTATATAGGCACCCCCGATCTGACAGATTTTTATTGTTGATTATTGGAAAATTCGACCAATAATAATTTTTCCCGTTTAAAAAATTTTAACAATTTGTTTAGATGGGAAAACTTAATAATATGATGTAATAATTTCCAAATGTTGTAATACCTAATAATATATTATAACATTGTGTTCACTTGAAAAAATATTAATTGAAATGTTTATTTTTTTTTTCAGGTAAGTCTAATGCAAAATAAATTATCTAATAACAAGTACGAGTATAATATGTAAGTATACTAATTGACATAGTATTTGTAAAACAAATATAAAAGTATATTTTTATTATATATTTTGTAACGTGAAATATATATTCCAACAAATATGTATAGCTTATAAATATATACGGGCATATACATACGTACTTAATACCTACATAAATGTTAAAAAGTTGAATTGAAATATGAACTAGTGCATGAATAAGTTCATAAGAATCAAATTAAATTGAAGTTTTTGAAACTAGTTATTTTCTTTTCTCTTTTTATTTTCTTGTAGCCTTTGTTTTACAGTTAGACTATATAGTAGATACAATATGTAGTACATATTGTCCCAAATAAATTTTAAAACAATCAAATTTATGTAATCATAGAAAAGATTAAGTGTATATTTATTATAATAGGTACAGACGCATTATTATTTTATTGAAAACCATTATTAAACTAAAACCTTTCTATATGATTATTGTAATCTACCAGCTGAACTAGGCATAATTTAAAATCAATGGGTTTTGATAATGTAAATGTCTAATTTTTCCAAGATTTGGATTTTGAACTTTTTAAATGTTTTATACAATAGATTAAATAAAAATTGTGGTTTAAAAAATAAATACATTTTTCCTGTAAATATTACTATATTTACTCGATTTAATCGATTCATAATATACTATGTGAACCAGGATAGAATAAAACTAGAAAACAATAACACTATTAAGGTATTACATGTTTGTGTTTTTTTTTTAATTCAGCTACCTCTATACATTATAGTATATATTAATAATATTATTCTTGTTGTTATTCATGTTTATTTTTAATTTTAATTTTTTAAATCCTTTTCTAAGGAATTTGGTTCAGAGTTTTTAAAGTTTTATCTTTGGTAATTTTGCATTTTGATTTTGTAAATCAAATTTCTATTAACTTTTAAATAATTTTTGCCATTAGCCTTTTAAAAATAATATATATATATATTTATGGTTTTAAAACTTGCTTTTAACACTGTAAATTATTTAAACAACGAATAATGTTCCGTTTTAAAGGTTACATCGTGATAACAAGTAAAACATCTTATATATAAGTCCACGCAGATATTAATGGACTATTATTTTTATTATTAACATTAAATATTTCGACAAAGACATTTTATTTTTTTGCTTTTGCTTTGATGAGAAAGGGTCGTTGTACAAAAGAAAATTAAATACAGGGTATTCTTTTCCCCGCGCGCTTTTATCGCGAGAGCTTTTATTTAAAATTTGATTACTTTTTTGCCACTTTAAAAGCCCTTTTTCTCGTCTTTACAGGATATGAGGTGGTAAATGGGGTATTTTTCAACATATATACAATATGCATATACATATACATACACTTGGGGAATTCAATTCCCCCAATTATGAACCACCCTCGTTCTCGTTTTTTAACCCATTTTTTCCCGGCGCCTTTCCCAAAATTCAACTACAACAAAATTCGATTGCATTTACTTACAGATTTACAAAACCTACATGTATATATATATACCACGTTAATTCAATTTTGCGTGGAGCCATCGCTGTGTAAAAAGCACCGTCGCGCATCGTTATTAAAATGTATATATAGCGATTTCGATATTTTACATTTTCACCGCTAAATATTATATATTGACAACGTCAAAACATTTAAATCAGTATATTTGTATTTATTTAATTATATATATATATATATATATTTTTATATATAATTATTATGGTTGTCCAAATATGTAATTAAATTGAATGGAGTTAATTTGTGACAATCATTCGGCTGCGAAAAACAGCCATATAATTTTAAAATAACCGCTTAACATCAAGGTCCCATCCCAAAGCTACATATTACATTAAATTGAATTCGAATACATTGAAAATTCAATATACCAAAAATATACTTCATTCGAAATTAACATTTTCTCTCCCTGTGATGTTTATTCACATTTATTTTCAATTTATGCGTACATTACGCGAATGTATTTTTGCTGTACAGAACACGATTTCAATTCGATTAAATTTTTTTTTTCAATTGACACTTCCCTCTTCGGATAGGATATAATTTTGGATAAATAATTACCATCGATAAAACGATTCCGACCGAGACTCTGGTGTAAAATACCTATACATGGCTATGTATATGTAGATGTCTGTATTGTCTGAGTATTTTGTCTGAGCAGTATTTTGTTGAATCTTGAGCCGTACAAAATGTTAGTTATTTTCGGCACTGTGCCCGATATACAAGAATGCAATTTCTCGCAGGATGTCTGCATATAATATACCCAAGAATTTATATTATCATCAATTAGCACGTATATAGTTCTTATGCCGAAGCTAACGACTTTTACACGTCGCATATATATCATGCAATAAAACAGAAATTGCATCCGAATCGTTTGAGTAATTAATTTCGGCAAGTTCAGCCCTACACTGCACGCGCTTATATGCAGGGGGCTTGTTATGCACTATATCGCGTTGAGAATTATTCGACGAGCACTCGAAATATTTTTGGGAGTGAACACCGAGAGGGTAGACAAGCTAAACATTGTATATATAGTATTCGATTTAATTAAACCGGAGGACAAATACCGTCCTGTGGGGTAAGACAAATATTTTCATTTCGGCGGACGACGACATCTGGCGCTTAGGGATTTTTCAATATGAACCAAAGACTCGCGGAAGTCAACAGATTGGATCTGGCGGAAAACTTTATTGGCGATTATATTAGCGGACGGATAATGATAGGGTTTTTTTTTTTTTTTTTTTTTGCCCTTCTTCAATTTTTATTTTTCGAATCTCCTCCCATCCACATCACCCGCCATTTACAAAGCAACTTTTTATATTAACTTCACGTTCGCGTTCATTATGTATTCAAATTATTGGACGCAGGGACACGACGTCCCTTCCCGCACCCCGCGGAAGTCCCGAAGGATTTACATAAAATCTGTTAATAATATTATCCTACGGACCACAGCATTTTTTCAGTTATAGTTATTTCCGAACAACTTACACCGTTTTATTTTAACGGAAAATATTTTCCGATTTAATTACTGACATGTATTTGTACGCGCGTATATACAATACACGTGTATTATCTGTACGCGAAAAATATTAATTAATTGGGAAAATTAAGTTATACCTATTATTATGAAACAATCACGCACATACTTCAAAATTATTTTCTCTTGATATTTTTTTCCCGAGTTATTATACACAATTTTAAGCCCTTTCCCGTGCAGTGTACAGATTTTTTTCTTAAATTAACTGTTGTCTTTTCAGTCGACAAACAGTGTAGTATTATAATATCATACGTACACGAGAGTAATTAATTCAACGCGTATATCATCTTCGCGCACATGATGTTTGTATACGTCATGGAGTAAAAAACTACATATTTTTTTAGATTTAATCGTGTCTGAATATAATATTGTACTGAAACACGATGGTTATAGTTAACTCTTTGAATTTTATTTTTAGCCAGTCGTCTCGGGTTAATAATCGCTATCATAAGGGAGACGTTATAATAATATATTAATTTTCGTTGTGTTCCAGAGATTAATTAAAAAAGTGGTACACACGGTACCTCTACTCTAATCTACTGTACTACCTATATTATATTATACGGCGTCCATGCAGCGTGTACTGAAAATTTCATTTATAACATGGGAATAAAGCGTAATATACCTTTTCCGAAACAGTCGCAGGTATTATGTGTGTATGCATGCGCTGTGCAGATGTTAAAAATACAAAACATACCTGTCTGTATAAAGAAAAAAAAAAGGAATACACCCTCTTCGATTTTTAACGTTATTTTCATATCGAAATTGTTGATACGTTCCCGTTTTTTTTTTTCAGTATAAAGATATATATATATTATTACATTATTCTCAGTAGCACCTAGAGGGGATAACCCCCCTTCCCCAATATTCACGTGTTTAGAAAAAATTGAATTAAAAAAAATACGTTAGTTCAAAATGATATTAATACTTTGTGCTTACTTACTACTTATATTTATATGAAACTGAAAAATAGGCGACTATACTATAATACATTCACACCGGCGACCTTGTCGTCGCTAACGAGTTTTAATTTTTAAACAATTCCTGCAGAAATTATTTTTATGTGCCGTAATCTATGTAATATAACACAACGCAAGCGTTTGCAGTTTATACGTTTGATAATTTTCGTATAGCATATGTTATGTTTTTTGTTTGTCGTTTATTTTACCGTAGATCGTCGGTACTTGTTGGTCGGTTGTGGTGATTAGGTTAGTTTAGATAAATAAATATTTTTGTTCGCGTGCGATAATGGTTTTTATATTCACTGCAAAAATCCATCATTCGCTCAAAATGAAACACAGTCTAATGCACTGATTCAAATCAGTGATTGCAAACTAAACAAAAATCTCACGAATATAAATTGCCTTTGTCCGCGATCGATACTCAGGGCGTAAAGTGGAAAAAAATTCCAGGGAAGACTAATGTCACCATATAATTATAAGCGTTCCATATATTATTATCATTATATGTAATACGTATATACAGAGTGATTTTTTTAAGCATGCTCACCCCACTTTTAACCACAAATATTAAACTAATTTGAAATTTATTTCGTGTTACATTTAAAGCACTAATAATACATAACTACTAATAACTACATTTTTTTGAAATAAATAATTTTTTATAAAAATTTAATATTTCGAAAGAGAATATTTTTTTTCATGATAATAAAGTTGTATAAGGAGTAGCTACTATTTAGGAAAACTAAAAACTAAAAAAGTCATGCAGATAAAAAATTGTATAAAAATTAATTATTTCACAAAAATGTAAGTACTTTAAATTGAACAAGAAAAACATTCGAATTTCCGCATTATACACGGTTAAAAGTGAGGATGAGGATGCTTAAAAAATCACGCTGTGTATGTGCCTATATATATATGAAGCTCAATTTTACATTATTTAATAAAGAGACATTTTTAACATTAAATAACAGAAATTCGTAAAAATGTAACATACATAAAACATGTCTTATAATATGTATATTATATTATATAATATAATTATTATCTTAGTACACAAATTTGTATTTTAAAGTAAAATATGTAAGTTTAGAAGAAACACGACTGGTGCATGTGGGCTAAACACACCAGTCGTATGGGACCGGAAAGATTCTATCTTAGAATTATTTTTTTAAATTATTATTTATTTATTTATAGATTTATATATAGGAAAAAAAAGTAAAACTATAAGATTTAATTTCAAAGGAATTCTGCGCATTATATCGATTAATATTTGGTTATGATTTGAGCGTTCCGGAGCGACTAATTACGGAGACGTTGTTAAAGGGGACGCTTTTTAGCCGCCGTCAGTAGAGGTAAGGAGACTGAGTGTCCCTGCGCTCCCTCCCCCAACCGGGGGGGGGGGCGTCATTTCGGGGTTTTTTCAGACCAATTTCAACATTTCACCGGACCATTTTTTACATTTTAAATACTTCTTTTTAAAAATGTAAATAAGCAAAAAAAAAAAAAACCTAACTTTTGGGTTAACCGGGGTGTGGTACCGTAGTAACACTACATTCTGTCCTCACACTTTAATCCCTGTCAATATTTGCAGTATATCGCGCCTGAATGTCATTATCTATATTAATATTATGTTATCGCCTATGCGTTCAACGTGTGGCATATCGAAACGTTTTCCTCACACTATACGCCGCCGATCGTTTCGTGACGTATAAAATACACGTCATATTGTATTCATTTCCTCCACGTTTTCTAAATAGATATTTCACTCGGAAACCGTACAAAGCGTTGGCAAACACACGACGCGCGCGTTCACGGTTCGCTTTGCATTCCATCGAGCGGCCGTTCGCGTCGTATATACATACATATATAATATATATCTGTCTCGGAGCGACAATATAATAATATATTTGCAGATTACGCATTATATTATGATAAAGCAGTTATCGATAGAGAACGGGGCTGCGTTAACTCCGCGAAGCACACGTCGCGTATAGTCGTATCTCCTTGTCACCACCAAAACACCGGCACTCACGCGCGTAATTTGTCAAGTCACGTGTAAAACGTACGTAACCCGAGAGAGACGTTAACACGTGTATACATCGGTGTGCCCTCCCCCTTTCTACCCCCCCCCCCGCCTGTCCAAAACGATTGTGTGTCCGCAGGGTGTCCATATATAAGGTACATACAATAGCTTCATTCCAGCCCATATATAATACGTGTGGTACACCTGTCGAGCTCCTCTTTTTCTCTCTCGCCGCGTCGTACACGCCTATATAATCATATAATACAATGACACTACAGATATTCTCGTCTCGCGGGGCTATTTTTTTCGTCATCGCAAAGACCCGGTGTATACTTGTATATAAATATATATATAATGTGTGTGTGTGTGTGTGTGTGTGTGTGTATAAATCGTCGTTAAATCTTTGTATTCACACGGCTGCGGCGACAAAGAATTTATAGAAATGCCCGGGCACTGCGCCGGAATGGTTTTTGGGGAGGGTTTTTATGGTAAATTTATTACATAATATTACCTATGCCCGTCTTTTGCGGAAAATCTCTAAAATCGAACGTTGACTATGTATGTAAACTATACGCAGTTTTCCTTTAAGATTCGAGTGTAGATTATATATATATGTATATATAAATATAAATGTAACGTACCTATATGTACTTATATGTACTCTGATTGACATTTGTAATTTTCGAGAAAAAAAAAAACACGTTACTTATTATTTATTTACGGGTGGAATCCGCCGAGTAATTCAACACCGTTGAAAAACTATATGGACGTGTTATACTCGTATACCGATTAAGAATATCGTTCACACTGTTATTAATATTATTGTTACCTCGTAATAAAATATATTGTATACGTACAAAGGTACGGCCCGATGAAATATTTATGGGAGGGGTATCTCCAAAATACCGACGAAATACATCTTTCAAAATGTAAATAAGCAAAAACAAATCATCAGTTTTTTACTCATTTTCCCGATCAAATGCCTAACAAGTAAAAAAAAAACCAAAGGTTATCAACTTTCCAGTGATGCCCCCCACCCATCCTTACTAAATCTGTCCCTGTACATAAATATTGTTCTCGGGGACTTACGATATTGCGCGTTCCGGTGACTTAAGAATCAATATTAAACGGGCCGAGTCTAATATTACCTATATAGGTGCCAAAATAATAATAATATCAATAATATTTAGTACCCATGAATAATTATGTATTTATCGGTAATTATCGAATCAGTCGTTCTGTATATTATGGTGTATTTTCAGTATTACGGATTATCAACGAAATCTTGGCGAATTACAAAACGAATATTTATCATTTTTCAAACAACATGTTTTTAATGTTAATTAAATTCTTAACAACAATATGCCAATGTACATATTTTGATTCGTTCTTGGAAATTTTCGTATATACATAGCCAAAAGATAGCCGCGTGTGTACGTATATAGTATAGGTATGTGTATAATGGAGGATTGAGTGAAATTAATTTCAATTATTCTGTGATTTTTAATATTTCGCCGGTTACCATGTTTTAGAACGAAAGGATTCCATCGATTTCGTAGTATTTTAAAATGTTATCGAGAAGACTCTGCCTGCAATGTTTTTCGCAAGATGATTCACTCGAAAAAACGGCAATAAAATGGTTTATAATAAAATCGATTTCGAAAATAATTTGAATTTGATATTTTTGAGTAATTTCGACTACTGACAACAATGTGTATTAGGGGGCGTTCAAGTAATACGTCAGCACATTTTTGGCCTTTTTGAACGCCCGCCTCCCTCTTATCAGCAATTGTCAGTAAATGTCCGACCCCCTATTTTATTATGTCAGCATGTATCCAACGACCTCCTCCTTCTATTAAAAAAAATAAAAATAAAAATTTTCCGAATTTTATATGAATTAATTAAAAATAAATGAAAAATGTTGTTACATATTTTAAATTTCATTTTACATATTTTGATAAAAATAAGTACATGTTTTTACACGACAGACCCTTACCCCTAGGCGCTTACGTAATACTTGAATACCCCCTTAGAGTTTTATCAGAAGTCCGATAGATCAAATAAGTACTCTAATATAGTAGGTATAGGTATAGGTACTCCTGAAGTGTTTCTCTATCTACCAAACACTAAAATAACAATATGTAAATCGATTTCCATAAATAGTCTGTATATTATATCAGATGCAGTTATTATTATTATTTTTTTCCTGTCGTAATCTGCAAAATAATACATAGTATTCGCAGACGTTCGTCTTTATGCGCGAAATGCAATCGGTAATATTACTATAATGCACACCCACACTCAAACATCATATTGTATACATTTTACTTGTATATATACTGTACGTATTGTATATAATATACATAGAAATCTGCAGCTGCTTGTCATCGGGCGTGGATGTAATGCAGCGGGGGAGCGGAGATGAACGGTGATGCTGAGACAAAGAGGAATGAGAGATTTACGGGCACCCGGTATATATTATAATGCCCGAACGGCGGCCATATAATAATGGCTGAGCAAACACCACTCGGTGTTTACATTATTATCTCGGATGTCGAGTCGGGAAAATGTATTTACTGGTCTATAAATAAAATCCCGACATTTGTGTGTGTGTGTGTGTGTGTGTGTGTGTGTGTGTGTGTGTGTGTGTGTGTGTGTGTGTGTGTGTGTGTGTGTGTGTGTGTGTGTGTGTGTGTGTGTGTATGTGTGTG
>JAIPRL010004517.1:0-37556 GCA_025469235.1 Pemphigus obesinymphae | reverse complement strand
ATATATATATATATGTGTGTTTATAATATACAACCATGTACCATAGCCCCTCGAAATTATTAAATATTTCAGTATTAAACCCATAGAGCGCGTTCATTACCTACTCGGGGGGCATACATTTGTCGCGATTCTTACCTCTATAGCTGTCCCGTATTGTCATATATAGTATTTGGACGAACTATAATAATTGTTTTAAGACGGCCCTATGTAGTCTGTGGGTTGGTTTTATGGATATTAGTGTATGTACACACTACCTGCGTCCCATATCGTACAGTCTGTTTCGAATTTGGAAAACAGATTTGAATTTATCAACAAATTAACTTTTATAATCAACTTTTTAAATTTTTGCATTAGAATTATAAATAATGTAAAAATTCGAGTTCACTCACTCACTCGCTCACCCATCTCTAATATTTTCCCATCATAATTTGTTCATGCGCTACCTATATTATTTAACAACTTGTTTATGTTTTGTTTTTTTTTTTTTTTTGTGCAAAGGTGGCTTATTTTATAGTGTAATAATATGTACACCAGTTGCAGAAAATGAGTGTGTGCCACCGAGTTGTACGTTACAACAGTATGGTATATTTAAGTAAACTATAATAAATAATAGTACATTTTTAGAAGACGTATTACATTTTTGTGTCTAGAAATTAGTTCAAATTACCTATATTTTATTTATACATTTCTTAAACATTGTTCATTTGGCTTCATATGTAATTTACTCTAAATCCCTATGTAAAATTATATTTATGTTATTACCTATATTAGTATTTTATATTGTTTTGTAGGTATTTAGTTTTGTATTGAAATATTTATGACAAGAATATAATTTGCACTGACTATTAACATTATCTTATTATTTGCAGTTTTGAATGCTGGTCAAAGATTTACATGTCCGAAGACATGTGGTAAATCATACAAGAACAAGTACAGTCTTAAGCGACATATGTTTTATGAATGTGGTGGTAGAAAATCATTCTCTTGTAAAGTGTGCAACAAAAAATTTACACAAAACACAAATCTAAAGTCACATTTAGCATTAGTACATCAAATTATATTTTAAAATTATATTTTTTTCTATATGAAATTAACTATTACATTAAAAAATATAAATTAAATTCATAAAATAACTTTTGTTCAGGGCTGTAAACCAGTAACCGATGTTCCCTGGAAAACCAATAGTTTTCCAGATTATTTCCAGACTAAAAATCGGTTTTAAAACCATTACTGATAACCAAAATTATTTTAGACCAGTTAATTAACGATTATTGACAATTCTCGAAAAAATAATCAAAAATTACTTTAAGTAATCCCAATAATTTGTTACTTACTAGTTAAAAACCGGTTTCTACTTAACTGGTCGACAATAGATGTAGAACCATTTCAAGCCCTGTTTTTGTTCTTTTAATACATATTTTATTTAAAATAGATAAGATTTATTTTCATAAAAAATTGACAGTAATTTGTATTACCTCCATATTCAGTTCATTGTCAAATGATGTTTATTGTATATATATATATATTTAATTAATTAGTCCTATATTTTATTAAAAATTAAATCATGGTTGTCATTAGAAAATTTAGAATTTAAAAAAATAAGAATAACTGATTTTGGATGGATCAATATTTCTTAAATCATTTCCGATTTCATACTGTATTTATTAATTAAAATTGTACAATTCAAAACTTTTAAATGTATATCAGTTATGCACATTGACAATATTATGTAAAAATTAAATTATGATATACTTATAAAATATTAAAGAAAAACAAGTTTTAAACTATTGTATTTCAACTTTTTATTTGTGTTCTTGTATTTTAAGATTAAATTAGATGAGGTAAGATTTACACAATGTAAAGTTTTTACTTTGTATTATAATAACATATTATACAAGACTTTATGCTTTTAATTTTAATTTTAACCACTGCAATCGAATTATGATCCTTGATTGTTATATTATTCCTCAATTATTATAAATATATTTACAAATTATAAGAACCAGAGAATATTTGCCATGGCTTCTGTGAATATAATTAACAGATTTTGTCATTTTCATGTAAATTTCATATGACTATATTAACATTATTATATTTTTTTTAAGATGCCATCCTACCCGATCCAGTATATTGTCCAAACAAGTGTGGGCGTTGTTATAGAGGTTTAAAAAGAAAAGGAAATCTGAACAGACATGTCAAACTTAATTGTGGAGGTCAAAAAAACTTTCAATGTAATTATTGTATGAAATGGTTCACATCAAAAGTTGATGTAAAAAGACATTGTATTAATATTCATAAATTATTATAAGCTAATAAAATTATTATTTTACTGTATTAATATTTAGATTGCTCTCACACCAGAGCAATTGACAGACAGTGAGCAACTAGCAATCGGCAATAATCTATATTATTGCCAGTTTATTATATACATAAAATTTAATGAACATTCCCACATTGAAGCAATATGATATTGTAAACTTATAGCAACATGTATTGCAGACAATATGATCTACATGTTGCCAATCAATATATATTACCAATGTTTTTTTATTTTTTTGAGAACAGTGCCAGAACAAGAAAACATTGTCGTTATCCTCAAACGAATACATGGTTGCAACTGTTAACTGTGTTGCTTCAGAGTTAGAGGCAATACCTATTGCCAGTTGCCAATTGCTGTTGCTCTGGTGTGAGAGCCGCCTTAAGCATCTATTTTCTTGTAGATATGTTATTTTTGCGTTGGTTATTAATAACTTCTACCAATACAATTTGACTTTAATATACCAATACCTAGTTTTTAATTTAACCAATAAAAATGTATTTATTATAATTACCTACTTTTAGTTATATTAAAATTTTTCTTTTAACTATAAACTTATTTACTTTATATTGTTTTTTGTCATGTTTAGGAAATAAAATAGTTAAGTATTGTACTTTACATAAAAAATAATAACATTATAATATATCTACCTACCTTTTATATTGCATTAAATTATTTAGTCGTCGAATATACTTAATCGTAAATATATATACTAATCGGTTTTGAATAGTGGGATTCATACCTATATAAACGTATAACATAATTTATTATATTATTTTAATTTAATTACGATTTTAATTTCAGAGCATTCTTTTCAAGCAAACAAGACTAACTATTATTTATGCCCCAATAATAATTGTGGTAAAAAATATAAAGTTATGAGATCCTTGTACCGTCACATGAAATATGAATGTGGAGATTTACGACCATTCAATTGCCCATACTGTCCAAGGATGTTTAAACAGAAAATAGCAATGCAAAGACACGCATGTTCTATTCATAAATGTATTGTTAAATAAAATATTAATAAAAAAAAATAAACCAACAAAACAAAGTATTTTTATATTAAACATTTTATTTTATATAAATTACAGTCGACTCTTGATAATTCAAATTTGGTGGGACTTATGAAAAATTTCGAATTACCGATTGTTCGAATTGCTAAGTGGTTCGAAATATCAAAAAAGCAAAAAAAAAAAATCAAACTACTGAGAGTTATGAAAAATTCCAGCCTATTTAATAATATAAATTTAAATATAAGCTAAATTTATACACAGTAGTAAATTATTTACGATAAATTATAAGAATTATATTTAGTGAATACATTTCGAATTGTTAAAATTTGAGCGGATGAAACTTCAAATTGTCACATGTTGGTAGTTAGTTTTTCTTAAAATTTAATCCAAATTACCAAAAGTTTCAAATTATCGAGATTCGACTGTACATATCCTAATATTATGTAAAACTATTTTAATAAAAACAAAAAAACTCATCTATGTACATATCTAAATTATTCTAGTATTTAGATTAAATTTAATATATATTATAATAAATAACAATTTATTTATATATAATTTATTTTTATAAAAATATTGCATTTTTTTAATTAATACATTTTTATTTTAAATATATTAATTAAGGTCTTAATAAATGTGTATTTTTATTAATTAATTTTTTGTTATTTGTAATATCGATCAATGTTTATAATCGTATTTCTGATGAAATTAATGACACGCTTGAATATACAGTAGTTGTTGCATGTTAGAAAAAAACCTTGTCCAGTCTGCGGCGACCGTTTTCGATCATACCACTGAAATAAGGTAACATAATTGATTGTATGCTCTTATAATGGAATTGAAGCTAAATTACTCTTGATTTAATCATTATTTTAAATCTGAGCGGAGCTAATAAACTATTGATCTTACAAAGCTGTTTATTATTTTTATTATTGTAGTTCAAGTAATTTTTCGCATATTGAAAAAAATAGTAAATTATTAAAGGTACTTAGTGTTGCCTTGTTAAGGGAGCTATAAATAAATATCTTTATCGAAGAATATTGGATATTAGGAAAAAACTTAATATCACCCAATCTAGCTTACCTATACTTTTTTTATGTACTGTGCTTACTTATATGTATACAGTATGCATATCACTCAGTAATGTAACTAAGGGAGGATTAACGGATTATAACTCTCCAACAATTTTTTAGCTTTATGATTGATCTTTTTTTGCTCATCAATCAGTAAACCCTTCCCGAAATTAATTTCTAGCCTCTCTACTGATATTACTAATATGACTATTTGAGTATTAAGTATTAACAGTAGATACACATGCTTAAATACCTACCTATTCATAAATTGCCTCTTACATAGGTATCTATAAAGTTAATGTCGTAACTATTTGATTGTATTCATGTTGTACAATTACGTTAATAATAATACTTATTTTTTATTTTTCAGGAAAAATCTTACATGTCTGTCCTAATAAATTATGCAACCGTGTGTATAAATTTAAATCAAGCTTGATTAATCATATGAAACTTGAATGCGGAGGACAAAGACGGTTCACATGTCATATATGTCTTAAGAAATTTACTCAGAAAGTTACACTGAAAAATCATTTAGCTATAATCCATCAAATTATTACATGAAATTCAATTTAATTAAACATTCATACGTGAATATCTCTAGGTATACTAAGAAATGAAAAATATTATTTTATTTCCAAACTTAAAATGGATTTATCAAGACTCGAATATAGTACCTATATTATAATAATATAATATAATATCGATATAGGTACCCATTTTCTCAATTATATTTATTGAAATAGTATATCATAAATAAAGTTCATACTTTAATTTTCAATTTTTTTTTAAACTTTTATTTGTATATTATTCATTTTCAAAAAGTAATTTAAGTGAACAATTTGCATTTTTGTGTATTTTTTTTATTTTACCTACTGTAATATTACTTTTAAATAAGTACCTACTTACATAATATTAATTAACTACATAGCAGAGGTGGCTAAACTACGGGTGTTGAAATCAAGAGTGAAAACAATACACTTTTAAAAAGTATACATATATTAAGTATAATTAAATGGAAACTCTGCCTAGTCTAACAACTCATTTCAAATGTTTGAAGAAAATTACTGAAAGCTTTCCTGAAATTTAGGTGGAAACAGAAAATTTTTTGTGGAAAATATCTGGTCTTGCTGCAAAGACATGAATGGCAGATTTAATGATTGATACATCTGCGTGTAGATACTATAATATGAAGACAAAATTATTCCAAACAAAATATAATCTAACATTGTATGATGGATGATATTATCTTGTTGTACATTTGATTACCTTTCATATCTAATACATATAATAATAATAATCAGGGCAATTATGTACCTACAATGTATTTTCGTATTTTGCGATAATTGAGAACATTTTTTTTACTCTTAGTTCTAACATATTTTTCATTATAATTTGCGGCTCGGGAGTTTCTTCACGCTTGCCACCTCTGCTTATATAATATAGTATTAAGTATTAACAGTGTAATATAATATTATTATATAATAATATAAAATGTCAAAACTCTTTATTTCTTTTTTGATTACCTACATAATTGTCAATTAAATATATTATGATATATTATTACCTATATATAATTTCATCATGCCTATTCCTATATAGTAGGGGTCACCAACTGGCGAATACTATTTTTACGGACCATTATCTGGAGTAGTTTTAAATTTTTAGAATATACCTAAATATAAAAAGTGCATAAATTATAAAACGATATAGTAAATAATGAGATAACAACGTAGAACGCGTGGTAGAGCGCTGTATAAATGTCGAACGCGCCAATACGGACGAGTTTCGAGTACAGATAATATTCAAACTGTTTACCGTGCTGTGTGTGTTGACGTTCCGTCCGTGTTTTATATAAATACTTAATATTTCTAGTTACTGTTAGTTTTTCTTGTACAAATTGAGCGTGGAAAGAAAAAAAGAAAATTAGAAGCTGAAAATAGACAGTTTCTCTCAGAATGGAATGATTTATATTGCTTTACATTACCTGTCGGACCTATGTCTATCTGTTTGATTTATCAACAAAACAGTAGCCATTATCAAAGGTTTAAATATGAAAATACATTATGAGACTGAACACAAATCATTTAGTGAATAAATACCAGGTAGGAAATAATCTTCGTAAATCCAAAATTATTGAGAGTTCATTTCATGTTTATCTTTTTCAACATCAACTCAAATTATTAACAAGGCAATGAATGAACAAGAAAAATGTACAGAAGCTTTTATGCGTATTTTGTGAATTCTTGCCAAATACATGAAACCGTTTACCGATGCAAATATAGACAAAGAACTTATGGGGTTGAAGCGCGAGCGGATCACGGCAGCTAATTCCATGGCTTCTCGCACCTAATGCGCATGCGTCAACCATATTATTCCGCTCACGCACAATAATAAAATAATATATTTTAAATGATAATTGATAATAATAATCCTTTTTAAAAATATTATTGTCTTCACCTTCATCTAATCTATAGTATTTGCCTTCTTGTAATTCTCTAATAGGTATATTTGTTTACAGATTTTTGGTCAGAAAATTTCTCATTACAGCTTAAAAACTAAACAAATAAAGTATTATATTTAAAATATACTAGAGTACTTGTGACTGTTTATACTATATATTATTATAATTTCAAAATCACAAAAATAATACACTTACTGAAGATGACAACATAGTTTAAATACCTACATATATGCAGCAAGTGTATTATTTTTGTATATATATAAATATTATATACTTTGAACAAGTTTTTTTATCTTTTTTTTCTAAACAATGTACATTTTTGCAATAACGATTCACATTTCCTATTTTATTCAATGAGTGAGTTTCATTTCTGTACCAAATACGTCAGACATTTTTTACAATTTTTATTCGATCGTGATTCGTGATATCAATAGTGAGTAACTCGTTATCGATTTAAAATATATTATCTTATCATTGTGCGTGAGAGGAATGATATAGTTGACGCATGCGCATGCAGTGCGAGGCGCCATGGAATTAGCAGCTGCCGTGATCCGCTCGTGTTGAAGCGGGAAATGCATTATTTGATAATAAAAATGATATTATTGAGACTATTCATAAATCATAATATTCTGTTATCTATACGTCCTCTAATATACGAAATACAGGACTATTAGCAAAGAAAATCATTCTAATTTAATAAATGCTTTATCGGCCACAGATTGTGAAATAGATAAATAAACACAAAATAATGTGTTTATTAACGTGTGCAGAAGTCATTAAACTGTTTGGGACCGCGGAAAGTTTGGTAAGTTTCAAAACGGACCTCCATAAAAATTAGTTGGTGACCCCTGCTATATATAGGAACCTATTAATTAATAACTGTAAAATTGTTTTAAAAATGTGTACCTAACACATTGGTATTTTAATTGCTTATAAATAATACTATAATAATATATATTTTGTGTTTCTGCAAAAAAAAAATAATAAGGAAGTGAACTCGAAAAAATAATATTATATTATTGTATAAATCTATAAACAATTTTTTATTGTTAATTTGTCACAGATTAATTCAATTAACTTTAAACTTAAAATATAATATACATTATCATAATATATAATTACCATAGTCTCCTATTATTGAATGGTAATAATAATAGTTTAGTTATATATAAATATAATGTTAAAACTTAAAACCCTAACGTATTTATACAACATACATATAAATTTCTAAAATAAAATACTATGTTTGCAATAATAATAATTTCCTATATTTATATAATATAATTATTTAGACAATTATTAGGTAAATATAATTTATTATTTCATGTAAGTCAATTTTGTATCAAGAAATGATGTACCTACTTATGTATATTGTTTATATAATAAACATTAAATTCATAAAGTACTTTACTAAATATTATTGTACTTACTTAATATAATATAGAGTAAATACCTATTATCTACATGTATTATAGAATATGGTTCCCGTACGGTAAGAAAATAAATGTCTGTTGTGATCTAGTTATATATTATTTTTATTCTAGATTTTAATAAATTTTATATTAAACCTATAACAATATTTTAATGTTTAAAAAAATAATATAATATAATTCAAATAATATATGTTTAATGCATCATTTATTTTTTAATAAGTAATAAAAAAAAAAAAATGTTCATGAAAAAAGTCAAGAATTTAGGTTTTTGTGGAATGGTCTTTCAAGAAAGCATACAGAAAACATATATTATCTAGGTATCTGTAATATACTATCTATCACTATATAACTCTTATCTATTTTTAAACTTATCTGACCAAAACTTGAGTACCTATGAAAGAACTCAAAATATATAAATGATTCACAGAATTTTGTTATAACATGAATTTTTTTGTTTGAAAGCTTAAATGTTTTCAAATATTATATGATTTTCAAAAGTTTGATAATTTTTTTATATATTTTTTAAAAAGCTGATCCTATTCACTCATTATTCATTAGGGTGAATAGGTTCACGGTCACCCTTAACAAAATAATTAGGCAAAAATTGATTCTCCTAGTGTGAATAAGGTTAATACCTACATTTAAAAAAAATTTAAGTCTTTATTATTGCATTACATTCAATTATGATGACTTAAAACATAAAAAATATCTTAACATATTTTTCCCATATTAATGACAGATATTATTTTTCCAGAGTACAATTTTGGATGAATAATGGAAGATACCTAATGCAACAAACATTTGTAAATTTACATTTTATACAATTTACCTATATTATACTAGGCAGTGACCCTTATCATCCCCATTTTTTTGTTATAAAATAAAATAAAATTTTCGTTAGTTCATGATGGTTAAATTTTTTTTTAATTTTTACTTAATTAAATATATTTATTTCCTCCCCCTTCCTTTCTTCCAAAAATTATTTATTATTAAAGCTACTGTTTTACAGTTTACATTAAATTACGTGGTGACCATATTTGTTATTTCCATCTATCTATAATGGACAATATAGTAAAAGCTAAAAGTACACTACTCAAAATAAAAAAATGTGACATCTATGTTATAACTATAGAAATCATAAAACACCTATTAGATATAATATTATAAGTGCAAATTTTGAAAAATATTATATTTTCTACAATTTCAAACAACATTAACATTAACAAAGAAGTTACAGCATATTATGTTTTCCTATTTTTAATAGCTGTAAATTTTTGATTAAACCATAATTTGCAATAATGATATCTTATTTTCTTAAAATTTTCTTTTTTCTAAATTGGTATTAGGTGTTTCAGCTTTAATTTTAATATAGGCTCCACATTTTTGGTTTTACATAGTACAATTTTGTTATATTGCTCATTAGATAGACAGTAAATGTGAATATCACGTTGCCTTAATAGTACTTATATATGTAATATTATAGTATAACATATAAAATAAATATTAATTACGCCAGCTTTGTGCTTATAATTGCTTATAACCAAATGTACCTTTATTTTTAATGATTTTCTATTTTCAGGGTGTAAATCAAATGTAAAAGATAACATATTTGTATGTCCAAATAAATCATGTAATCGAATGTACAAGTCCAAAGGTAGTTACTTCAACCATGTGAATTACGAATGTGGTGGTCGCAAGCAATTTGAATGTTGGTTTTGTAATAAGAAATTTAGTCAAAAGGGTTCTTTAAAAAGTCACCTTGGTATTATTCATAGTTATTTGGGTAATAGAGTGTGATTTTTATATATCGTCGGTTAAAAGGTCAATTGATGTAACCCTCAATTATGAAATTTTACAGGAGACAATAAAATAAAGTTTGTTTTGTAGTATAACTAACTAAAAAGTTATATTTATGTTTTATATATATTAGAGTTGTATATTTGTAAATTAATGTCATACTTACCGAGCACAATGCACTATTATGCATATTTATAATACCCTAAAGTGCAGTACCTCGTTGGTTACACTGCTTGGCTTATAATAATATGAATAAATGTGGGTTAATATTTTTGACAGTGATGGTTAATCTAATATAACTAAAATAATAAAACAGCGCCAATTACTGTAACCCTCATTAGAATATTATCTAAATTACAATTATAATAATAATAACTGATAAATAAACATTAAGGTACCTAATAACAATTCAACCAAAATACATTTGAAAAAACAATTTTGTATTTAAAAACAAAACCATAATTTTAAAATATAGTATTTCAAACTCTTGACTAAATAAACAAATATAAAACAAAATAAAATAAATTAAATAATATAGATAGTTCAAACTCTTGACTACACACAAAAATATAAAACAAAATAAAATTATAAGACTTTAAAGATAATATTATGTTACTATAATCATAAATAATTAATAACAGTTATAAAGATATTTATTTAATTTTCAGTCTCCTCGTTGCAGTCTTCTTCATCAGTCTCTCCTATTGTATCTTCTACTATTTCATTTCTTTTCATTGAAATATACTCCTGATGATATCTGTTTGGTATTACACCACTATTATAAAGTTTTAAAATATCATTATATTTTTTTACCGATATGGGTAATTTTTTCTTGAATGCTGATTGGAGTTCTGAATTTCTTAGTAATTGATAATTATTTCCTTTTGATCTTCTACCAGTTCTATCCTGTTTTGGTTCAATAATTGTAATATATTTTTTTTCAGAATCTGGTTCATAAGAATACTGTATGGAAATAGTTAAAGAATTTTTGAAAAAATAAACTTTTTTTATTTCTCTGATTTTTAATTGTTTGGCCATCATCAGTATTAGTTAGTTTTGGAAATATGTCTAGCTGAAGTTTTTTATAATCCATAAAATCAGTATGATTTAATGTAAACACTTCATAAGGTTTTGGCTTGTTTCTGGAATTCACAATTATAGTTGGCCATTCAGATGGAGCCCAAACAATTTTTTTCTTTAAATTAGATTCTATTGCAGAAAGTTATGCTAATCATAATTTAAAATTATATACTGTATTAATTTAAACAAACACATTTTAATCACAATTAATAATATCATACATTATTTTATATGGGTTACACTAAATGACCAATAAAATTGTATAATCACTAAAAGCCATGAAGGGTTACATTGTAGCTTACACCAATTGACCTATTGAAAATTAAATAATTTTAAAATATTGAAAGTACGCTGTGGCTTACATCAATCGACACTATAATTTCATAATAATATAGATGTGGGTTACACTAAAAATTTAAATTAAAATGAAATTTGTATAAGAAAAAAGTCATTTGAGGGTTACAATATTTGGCCATAATATGTATATAACTCCATATTATCATATTCAATCATAACCTCGATTTCGAAAAAAGTGAGGGTTACATCAATTGACCTTTTAACCGACATATTATGTATTTGTTAAAATAAAAACAAATTATTTAAAAAAAATTGAGTTTTTATTTTTAGCTAAATTTATTTAAACTTGTAATTAAAAATATTTGGAAAGTAAACAAATATGATTTGCTTAAAATATATAATAACTTTAATCAATATTTTTGATTTTATACAATATCACAAACTGGATTTTCTACAATAATCCATATAAAATGATATTGAAAAAAATTTTATGCAGATTTAAAGAAAACAAAAATGTAGGTTTTGGGTTTATATCGGTATTAAATCATAAGGATCATTCGTATTTTATGAGTTTTTAGTTTTCAGCATTTAATTGAGGTCTTAAGAATTATGCACTTTATAAGCAATACAGTTGCAAAGTCTATATAGTAGTTAATGTAATTATTTATTATTGATCAATCCTGAATTCATAATCATATATGTTTATTTCTTCATATTATGTTGGTGTTAAATGAATGCTATTTTGATTGTGAATGTATTATCATTTTACCTACCAAATTCTATATTTATGTATGTTGAACTTGTCATCATGTCCCATAAATTATTTAGAAATTACATGTGCATTTAATATATATATATATATATAAAGTATGTACAAGAATCCCTATAAAACTATGGAATCTTAAAAGACTAATAATTTTGTAAAAGGGTCACATAACTAATTTAGTTCCACGTTAAATGTACTCCATCTTCTTTTATGAAAGTTTACTAATCATCTGAAAAAAAGAGGGAAAAATAAAATATAATGGTACCATTTGAAAGTGTCAATTTGTGGCTGAGGCAGAATCTAGAAGGACAACAAAAAAATATGAATATATAATTCAAAATATAAGATTCAAAGATGTATTATATATATTTATATATATGTGTGTGTGTATTTTAATAAAATAAATATTGGTAACCATTCATTTACTGTAAAATAAATGATTTTTTTGATTATTATGCTGGATGATGTTTATACTATTTAAGTATAATTATTTAGTTATTATTTATGTTTAATAATTACAAACTCTGTTTAAAATAATCCTATTAGTTTCTCGCCAAAATGTTACTAAATATGAATTTTAATAAATATAATCGTACATTTAATAGATTATAGGTAAATATAGTAATTTATAAGTGTCACTATAATAAATTGGACTACTTACCTAAAAATTAAACTTAATGTATTATCCGTATAGGTACTATAGTATTTTTGTCATGTTGATGTTATATAATATCTACCGTTTTTCAATAAATAAATATGTATAGTTATACTGTATAGATACTTAATGTTAATATGTACATTATAATTTTTTAAATATAAATTGTACGAAATAAATAATCACCTACTATTCATTTTATGTGTAAAATGTCATTCTTTATGTCTAAATATATTATATTTATAAAAATATATGCCCTAGAAATGATTGTCCAAAATCTACATTTAATTCAATATTTAATTTAACTTAGAAAATGTATAAATTATAAATTATTTTATCTTTAATATAATATATATACAGGTATATTTACCTATATAATATTCCAGGTTACATAAACGTTTAACTAAATATTTAATGAATGATTAAATTATTTAATAGTTCATTAAATAACAATTAAATTTAGCTAGCGTTTAAATAAATAATTAACCATTCACCAAACTAGTGATCTGATTTTGTATTCACTAAAAATGTAAACATCATTTTATCTATAGAAAAATAATAAAATCTATGGGTTACTATGGCATCTATTACAATATAACTATCTACTGTTATATTATACTTAGATAGGTTATAAACTCGTAGATAATTACATTTTGTATTTTAATTAACATAGGTCACAGAACATAATATAAAATATTGGACATTATAGTTCAAATTATGAAGATAAATTTGTCTTGACTCTTGGATATATTACTCCTTCGAGATTGGTCAAATCTTATTGAGGAGTTTGATAAATTTGATTTCAAATGTCGTTTTGTGTTAAAAACAAACTATAATCGATAATAATTATGAAATTATATAAACATTTGTCTTCTATTATTTATGTTTAGTTTTGTGATAAGACCATTTTTAGAACCAGATTTGTGTATCAGGTATAAAACAACAAATTTTTAAATCATCGTTTATGCAACCCAATCACTTTACTAAAGTTATTTAATCATTCACTAAAACACATTATTTTCATGATTTTTCACTATGTTTTATGCAATCCGTTATGTTATGTTTATTAATTTATGTTGCTATGTATACATTTAGTTGTAGTTAGTGTTCTCATTAGTTAAATATAATTTTATGATGATTTTATATGTATTTTAAATGTAATATATAGGTACCTATACAAATATTTTATTAATTTCCATTGTTTTTCAAATGGTTTGAATATTAAAGATATATGACGGTAATCTGTTGCTATCAAAAAAATTGAATTCAATATGCAACAACTTCTTTAACATAATTTAATGTTATTTTTAGGTACACTAACTTTTGTTTATAATTGTTATAAATATTAAATCATTTTTATTTTCTTATTTTAGGTTGTAAATCATCAGTACAAACACTAAAATCAGTCTTATTTGTGTGCGCAAAAAAGTCGTGTAATCGAATGTACGAATCCAGAAGCAGTTATGTCAAACATGTTAATTACGAATGCGGTGGACACAAGCAATTTGAATGTTGGTTTTGTAATAAGAAATTTAGCCAAAGAGGTACCTTGAAAAGTCATCTAGGCATCGTTCATAGTTACTTGGTATGATTGAGTATAATTATTTCAAATAAACAATACCTATCAATGAATTTTTCTACAAGTCTAAGTGTAATGTTATACATTACACCTATATTGTAAAAACTTATTAGTTATTACCCAACAGCTGAAAATAAAATGTCAAAAATCATTTTAAATATTTATTCTCAAATAGGTATGCCAGAAATTGTATAATTATTACAATTAAGCATATTTTGGGTTTATTAGATTGATACTATGCTATGTTAACCAATATACTGACTGAATTCAAATCTAAAAGATAATTTATTCGTTACTAATAATTATCGTGAAAATACCATAGTCACATAAACTGCTATTAGTTATTTTACAACTAAAATATTCTGCTTAGATTTCAGTTACTTAACAAAACTCATTAAAAGGACGTGGAATGCTTGGTTTTTAAAGGTTAATATATAGACAATTTGAAGAAAATTTAAATTTTAACAATTTAAAAGTATCTATTTATTGTTGCATAATTTTGATAGTTTTAATAAATTAACAAAGGTGTGGTCTCACATAAAATATTCATGTTCAGTATTATATGTAAAATATAAAATTTTTATTTTTCGTTTTATCAGAATAAAATTGAGGGTTTTCTATTAAATCTAATCAAATATTCAAATTAAAAAAAAAATAATGATACTTTCAAAATCCTTGTAAAAATCTCATATGAATTTATATATAACTCGAATTTTAACCCTTTTTTGCCCTTTTAACTATTGTGGGGCCAAAAGACATTTGATGACGCCAAATAATAGTGTGAAACATTAATTTATAGTAAAATTTTTCAATAAATCGAATGATAATATTTATATACAGATCTAAAATCGAATAAAACAAGTTTTACATAATTTTCGAAAAAATAAAAAATAACAAAATTAATTCAAAAACCCTCAATTTCACTCTGATTTTTAAAAAAAATTTCATAATTTACATATCATAGTGAACATGAATATTATATGAGAGACCACACCTTTGTTAACAAGGGTGTTACCCTGTATAGGTATATAAAAACGTATAAAATATTTCAAATTAAGTACCTATTTTAATAATGTAAAGTTAACATTTTTATCCTCTTTATAAATTGAAAATAAAATAGTTTTGTACTAGATTGCACAATAATCCAAAAAGGTAAAAATTAATGATGATGACTTTTTGCAATAAACTATATACTGATTATTTAATTGGCAATGTAGCAAATGTACAATATACTAAAAATTAATTAGAATTAAGATTTCAACATCTATTAGTCAATTTAAAAAGGAAAATATTTTCAAATTATTTTTGTGCAAAATGTTGTCTAACCAAAGAAGTTATAGTTTAAAGTTTTCCTTATTGTTTTATTTATTTATTTTTTATATACCTATATGAATAATAGCTACAATTGTTTGTTAGAAAATATTTTGTTAAAAAATCGATTGTCTCAAAAATGTTCTTTAAAAATCTGTTAAAGGATGAGTAACATGTTTTGCATTGTGTATATATAATTATTGTCAACATATAACAAACATTGTATAATAAATTGTATTTGTATTATTTAAAATTTTATACAATGTTGAGAATATAATAAATATAAGTACCTAGGTTAGATTAGCTTGGTTAAATTGATCATATCACATTGTTAACATCTTGTATTTTGCTGTATTACACTTAAACTCTGATTAATAAGGAAGCTAACAAAAATATACATTTAAAATAGTGAATATTTATTTTTATACTATGTGTAATATGTATATTATTTTTAAATTAATATATTATGTTTATATTATATTATTATTATTAGTATGGTTTACACTTTATATTAATATTTAATATATTGTAATAATTCAATATAATTAGGTACATACTAATTAGTTACCTATTACTTATAAACTTTTTTTAATCAAATTTTTAATGTTCGTCATACCACTATTTTTCAAATTAGAATTTTTTAAATTACAACATTTTAAGTTTTCCTATCTTTATAAATTAGTTGTAATTTCTTTACTTGGCAATATTTTACAAAAATAATGAATCATATTTTAGAAAATATTCCCTTATTTCAAAAATGGCAATATATGTTTAAACTTTAATTTTAACCTAGAGACCACAATTAATATTTTGTATATGTAATTTGATCATATTGTGAAATATTATTAGATATAGCAAATTGTAGGCAGCATACTGTTTGTTATTTAATTAAATTTGTTTAAAACTAATTAGGTACATTTACAATGTATGCTTTCTTGGTTATTTTAATTTAGATAATTTTATGATCTCTAAGCATTTAAAAACACTTAAATGTTCTTAAAAGTTCTAAAGTTCTTATCAAATGATGTTCTTAGATAAATTGATTAAATAAATAGATTAAATGATCTTATAGAAATCAAAACATTGAATTAAATTATTTTTTTTAAATAAAACAATAATGTGATAATTTCCATTAGCTGCTACCATTTATCAGGAAAACATTTTGCTGACTATTTGTTATATTATAAAATGATAAACCATATATTATACTTATATTTTTAACAACAATCTTTTAGTAAAATTCATTTTGATAAATATAATTTTCCTAATTATTGTTTTACTATTATACGTTTCCACTCTACTTTTACTAACTTTTATTTAATTATCTTTTTTTGAGATTTCTATTCTAAAGAATTGGAATCTTATATCACCATTGTGTTTGCGTGTGTGAGTTGGTAACCGATTGTTGATTTTTATTTAATTTTTACTCTAACCAAAATAAATTAAAAATATTTTTTTTTATTTATTATTTAATATTTATTATTATATTTTTATTTTTAATTTTTTTTTTCCATACACATATTCATTGATAAATAACAGAAACCTGGAATTTCAATACAGTCAATGGCTTTTGTTTTCCATTATTTATTTATATTATAGAATACTGCATTATTAATAATAATAATAATAAATATCAAATAATTATGTAAATTGTACATTTTTCATAACCTATATGATCTGGTCTCTAGTGCAAGCCAACCATAATAACCAAACTCGCCCAATAATTTGATAGCTATGCTTGTGGCTTGTTGTAGCTATCAAGAGCCATCTTTGAATATGTGAAGATGCAAACAGTGTTAATCAGAGTTAGAGTTTTGGGCAATAAGAGGATGTAAAACTGCTAATTTATTTTAAATAACAAAAAGGTGGTGAAAAATTTTCTCTTTTTTAAAAAACAATTTTATGTCATCCAATCTAAATTATATAACAAGGTTTCCAGTGGCAGATTTAAGGGTGAAAGGAGGAAATTCGTCCCCTCTTTGGGCCTTGTTTTGAACTTGTAAAAATTTGAAGTTTAAATAAAATAAAAGTCATTCAAACAATAATTTTTCTCAGTTTTATTTTGTCTTCTTTCTGGGCAAGCGATACAACTAGCGTCCGATATGTTCCTGTCACCCTTATGATCACCTATTGAACTTTTATTATACTTTATAATATACAATATAAATCTGCTATATATACAACACAATTAATAAAATGCTTTAATAATGTTTTTTTTTTTTTTTTAGATGCAATAAAAACATACAAAATCATAGCTTTAAATAGAGAAGAATTTAAATTTGAACATATAAAACCAAAAGTGTTTGAGTGTTATGTTTGTCACAAAAAATTTTCATTTAAATGTTCAATGAAAAGACATTTGTTACTTGTTCATAAGCAAATCTATTAAAATTTGTTTTATAATTATTGTTATAAGTAAGTAGGTACCTATAAAATATATTGCTGACTGGACATTTGTTAGTTATTTTATGCAAATATTTGCTTTGTAATTATCAAATAAACCTATTTTATCAACTCTAAATGTTTGAAATACCTACCTATTTAGCTATTTAATATTCTCCTTAATAAATGTTACATTAAAAATGTAACCATAATTTATAAAATATATTTTTACATTGGTACCTACCTACTTATTTTTGTAAACCCATTTAAATGTTTATAGTTATGTCCCATTCCATTTATTAAATAATTTCAGATGTAACATCATTTATTTATAACTAGAAGAATGGTGCAAAAATATGACATCTTAAATACAAATGTAGATTACCATAATAGTAATACCATGATTTTTGTACAATATTTGTAACAAACTATTTTTATCTATATAGATTATAGGTATATAGATATTTATATTATAGGTATTCATGAAAAAAAAATTTAATTACATTTTATAAATAATCCAAATTAATTTATAATTAGATTACCTAGTAATAAACTAATAAATTAATATATTTGTAAATACCTTACTTTAATGTAATTTTGTAGACTTTTAATATTATTAATAATATTGTACCTATAATATGATATTTTCCGCTCTTTATTTATATTGAATTTTATTTTTGAAACTTTAATGTTGTGAATGTTTGTGATTTTTCATTATTTATTTTCATGTTTTTTTTTTTTTTTTTTTTTTTGATATAAACATAAAAATTATGAATATTATTATATTAATAAAATTAATATATTTTAAAATTACATAATTAAATACAATATAGGTATAAAAATAGTATGAACTCCTGTGTTCAAAATTATATCTTATTATTGTGTCTATATTATATCTTTCCAATTTTTTTATGCATTATTTTCATTCAGTAACGTAGCTATAAGTTGAAGCACCCTGGATGTTATATATAACATATATATGTTTATATTATAACCAATAAAATTATTGGTTGATCTAAAATCGATTCTAAATTTTTTTGTACCCAAGTTAAATGTAATATTTACATTTAATGATTTGAATTATAGGTCTTTTAGTAATAAAAAAAAAAATTACGCACAAATATTATTAATAATAATTAATACAAATCATATTTGTGACACTAATATTTTTGATATTTTAATTGAATCTATTCATATGACATACATGACATCCGTTCATTAATTGGATATTTTGTAACTCGTTTAATATGATTTGTGTTATAATATAACACAACGTTACATACCTATTTATGAATATACTATAATGTTTATTTTCATAAAACCAAATTTTATTCAACACCAATAGAATACCATATTAAAAAAAATGTCTTTCCGGGTATAATATATACACATAAGTATAAATCACAGAGGGGCTAAAGGGGCTTAGTCATTTGAAGTTAAAATTAGCCTCTAAATTTGAATATATTAATCAACAAATACAACGCTACAATTGTTTTTTGTATAAATGTTTAGGGCTGAAGCCCTCCCTCCAATCTGAACCAATTTGTATATATATAATATAGGTATATTAATAATTGGGACTAGAGTAGGTACCTAATTCATTATATAGGTATGCATATTAAACACAATTTATTTATTTATTGTTATTTGTTAAGTTAATCTGTATTCTATCTAGAAACGTAATAAGATAAGTTTTGTTTACTAGATATAATTTATTACAAGTATATAATATGATCAACAGATTATATATATATTTTTTTATATCAACTATTGTTATTTTTTAATCATATTATATTTTCTATAAATATTTACCTATGTTTACAATATAGAATATTACATTATAATTTATATTATATTATCATAGTTATACCTATCTATGTACATTTTGTAGGTAGCTACCTACACAAAAGTAGGTATAAGTATTTCTGTTTGACATTTAATTAAAATAAATTGCTTTGTTCATAAATAGTTAACCTATAGACTATAATATAATATAGTATGTTTAAAAAATAATGTATTTTTAAGATCATTGAATACATTTATTTTTTCAGATGTAATGAAATCAAGATATTTTTGCCCTAACTACTGTGGAAAATCATACAAAAATAAGTGTTCAATTAAGCGACATCTTAAATTTGAATGTGAAGTAGAACCTAAAATTGAATGTCATATTTGTCGCTTCAAAGATACGTTTAAGGGAATGAGAAAACATTTTTTAGAGACTCACCAACAATACGCTTATAATATACAATAGGGCCTGTAAGTTTATGTAATGGGCCACCTGGTTAATTGCATGAGCTGACCAATTATCAATTATTTTCTACCTTATTCATAAATTGGACATACATGAAATCTGTTTTTTATATAAACTAGGGTTTAGTTATAATTTTTTTTTATTTACATAGGTACCTTTGTATATAATTATACATCATTCATAAATAATAAAAATAACATTTGAATATAGGTTACGTTATTAGTGCAGGGGATGATATATTATTTTTAAATTTGCCATTGAACCCGGTCTAGAAATAAAGATCAATTTTCAATTATAATTAAATTGGGTATTATATTATTTTATACTTATATTTTTTAATTATTATATATATCTATCTACCTAATGTATAATTTAAAGTAACCTATTATTTAATGTGTACCTATATAATTTATACTTTAACACTCAAAATGTGTTTAGTTGCATTTTTAAAAAATTGTGTCAGAACATAAATACAGTCACATTTTATACATTTCTTTTATTATTTTATTTTTAAGATTACAATTTAAAATAAATTAAAGCAAAAAATGGAATTACCAAAATATTGTAATTGTGTTTGTAAAAGATTTTTTTTAACATTACACTGCAATAAAACAAAAAAAATAGCAACAATTCCTATTTTTTCGCCTTCTCTCCTTTACTATTTTAGATTAGCCACCCTAGTCCTCAACTTCCACTAAACTTGAACTTCTACAATTTTATATCACTTTCTATTACACCCAACTACCTTTTTTTTTTTTTTTTGTTATGAAAGTTATGAAAATTTATCACAAAACTAATTTTGGCTAATATAATAGGTGATGCTGCAAAAGTACCCCTCACGAAAAATGAGTATGTGTTGCTGGTTATAGCATGCAAAATTAAATCATACTTGGATTTCATTAATATTGGTATCTTATATTGAAAATGTTCTTATGCAGAAATTAACATAAATTATAAATAATTATTAAAAAAACCTAGATACATAAGTAATATAAGAATTCTGAAAATGCATGTACTGTAATATAAATTTTTACTGTGTAGTATAATCATTAATTTATATTAAATTTTATTTTATGAAAATACTAAATTTAAAAAAATATTTCAGGCTTGGAATCAAAATTCTATTGTCCCAATTCCTGTGGAAGATTTTACAAAAATAAACGTTCAATTTGGCAACACCTTAAATTTGGATGTGAAATAGGACCAAAAATTGAGTGTCTCACTTGTCATAGAAAAGTTACGCTTAAAGGAATGAAAAACCATCATTTACAATGTTCATCAGCAATATTTTAGTAATACCTACCTATTCAATGTAATAAATCGGTTGACAATCTGCAGTAGCAGTTGACGATTAAATATCAGCTAGTAGGTATAAATAACAATAGTACCTACCTACCGCTGGTATATATCATAAAAATGTATATATTTTTCTAATTTGAACTATAATTATTATTTTTAATTATCTACCTAACTAAGCTAAATTAAATTAATTAACTAAATTTGTACTAGTTTAAAATGTTTTTGTTTATTCTTAAAAGAAAATAATAATAATGTAAGTATGGTTATTATTTATGATAATAAAAATATAATAGGTAGGTACCTAAGTATAATATTTTAACCAACCATTACATTATATCAGTCTCGATTTTCATGTATAGTACGACACACACTTTGTGTAGTAAGAAATCTTAAATGTGCTGTACATATTTACCCATTATTCAATAATAAATATGTACCTACCTAAACGTTTATCAAATACACGAAAATTACAAATGAGTATCATCAATTATCATTTTCGAATTTGATTAATCATCGTTACCCCTTTTGTAATAATCACATTTTCATCTTCTTCTTAACCCTTGACTTTCCTCTAGAATCGGTCATTCTACTCATCAGCTTCCATATAACTCGATCTCTCATATTCTTTCCATTTTACACTAGCTTTATAGGTATCCCTCTCCATTTTGTCCAACCACTGTCCATGTTTTTCTTGGTATTTATGTTCTCTTATTTCCTTCTATTAATTTTACTGTTTCTTACTCTTCTCTTCTTAAAACATTTCCAGGCCATCTTGATCTATTCGAACTAATTTTGTCTACTATCGAAGTCACTTCTATGCCTACCTAACTACATCTTATACACACATTTCTTATTTTATCTTCTCAAGTCTCTCCACTCATCTACTTTAACATTCTCATCTATTATACTACACTCATAATCTGTTCTACCTTCCTATCTACTACTTACCTAAACGTCTGATCCGTGCATTATAGCAGGCAGTACCACTGTTGTATAAAATTTAGTTTTTACCTAAAGAATCATTTTGTCACACAAAATATGTGACGCTTCCACGCTTAATTCTGTGTTTCACATCTTCCTTAAAACCTCGCCCACTTTATCACCTACTATTATCTCAATTACTCCCTTTTCCCTATTTTATCGGTTTTTTCTTTTTCAAAAATTATACTCTATATATTCTGTTTTACTTCTACTAATCCTTAATCCTTTACTTTCAAGAGCTTCCCTCCAATTTTCAAGTCTACCATTTACTTCCTCAGAACTCTCTCCTACTAGTACTATATCATCTGCAAAGAGTATGTATCATGATAGGCACCTCAATCTAATCATAATTTCATTTTTTTTATGTAATTTTATACATGCTTTTTTCCACTTCCACCCGTTCTCTCCATTGATCACAATCATTTGCATCTTCGATTTCCATTATTCGATCCCAAACCTTCCAAATCCTTAATCACTCGATCTAACCATTGCTGTAGAGTCCTACCTCATACTCTCTTTCCATTTAGTTTATAAACTAAAACTGTATGTATTATTTTATTCTTTGCCCACCAGACATGGTCAACCCACTCCAGCATTTTAAATTTCAATGAACTTTAAATATTTGGTCTTTTGAATATATTTTCAATCTCCTAAGTTTTCTTTTGTTCATACATTCCCAAACCCGGGTTAAGTGTGGGTCCATATATCTTTTTAGGACTTTTCTTTCAAATACTATTAGAGCTTAATTCATCATCTTTGTTGTTGACCAAGACTCACAAGAATACATACCTAATGATAGATTGTAAATAAGCTATATAGAGCTTTGTTTTAGTTTATCTAGATAGAAATCTTAATGTAAATATATACCGCAAGGCGCATTGTGTAATATTCTTGATTTGCCGAACAAGTCTCACTTTACTTCTTTATACATGGAATTCCTTTAATTTATATTAGGTCCTAGATATTTAAAATCTTTGAATTATTCAATTTCATTCATTATCAAGGAAAATATGTACTTAAGGACTCAAAACTGAATCCTGATGTAATTCTACCCTGATACTAAAATCCTCAATTTCTAGCTATCTATAGATAGATAAATTAAATAATCATTTATTTCAGTCCAAATGGATGATTTAAATGTCTCAATTTCTGTGGAAAATCATGCTAAAATAAAAAATCGTTATTCATCATCTAAAATTTGAATGTGAAATGCAACCGAATTTTGAATGTCATATTAATTGGCCAATTAAAAGTATGTAACGCTTAAAAAATTGAAAAAACAATATCTACGGATTTATCATCATTCACTAATTTAATAATAATAATACCTACTAAAATGATTTATTTATATTTAATAATTTATTAGCGAATACCTAGGTAATATTATATATTATAATTATAATAGGTACCTATTGACAAATAAATCTATCTTAGGTACCTAGGTATTATGTAAATTTAGGTAGGATTACCTATTTTTAATCTATATATAAAACCTGCCACCAAATTACAGATAAGTGATTAGGTACTGAAAAAAAAGATTTACCTAATTATAGTTATACCTACTCAGTGATAGGTAATGTTTATTATAAAAATTTGACTGAAAATACCTCTATACATAGGTATATATATATATATATATATATACCTAATGCCTTTACCGTATGGCTAATGTCGGCATAATCCAATCATGTTCTCATTATAGCAGGAGGTAGGTATATTATTACAAGAAGGGGTTTGAGGTTTGATCCTCTCACATGTGCTCATATATATATTTGCTCCCACTCAGTGTTACTGATTGTATACTGAATTTTCAATGTTCATACTTTGGGCGCAATAAAGCCTGCAGAGTACTTGCCTATATTAGTACCTATATAATTATTACCTATTGTATTTAAAATAAAAAGATATACCTAAGTAATAGTAATAATAACGAATTTTTTTTCAGATAAAGTATTAAGATTTATTTGCCCTAACCTTTGTGGAAGATCATACAAAAGGAATAATGCAAGGAGGCGTCACCTTCGATTCGAATGTGGAATAGAACCGAAATTTCAGTGTGTGATTTGCCAAAAAAAATTTTCGTACAAAAATTCAAAGAACAGACACATGACTCTTGTTCATAATCTAATCCCGGATGTCATGCAGTGATGACTTGATCTCACTGATAGGTTGCCTACAATAATAATTGTATATACCTAACATAATAATATAATACTATACATATCGGCTATATATATACTTTTATACCTACTTGTGTAGGTACTTATATTACAATACAATATTCCCAGTGTTGGGAAGTACCTACCTAAAGTAATTTAAATTACCTACTTATCACTATAACGAAATTACTTTACGGGCACTTAAAACAAAATTACGTATTATCTAGTTACATTTATTCATTAATCATTTCCTAAGTAATTTCATTACATTTAAAAAATAATTTTTACATTTGTTACGCGTTACCTACTTGAAAATTACATTTAAAATAAAAATATAGTAATAAATAAAAATATCAATAATTTTATATACTTTAAGTGCCATAATAAAATACAATTAATTTAATTTATTTTTCTGTTCTACGTTTCAATTTTAATGTGCT
Source organism: Pemphigus obesinymphae (assembly GCA_025469235.1). Taxonomy (NCBI): domain Eukaryota; kingdom Metazoa; phylum Arthropoda; class Insecta; order Hemiptera; family Aphididae; genus Pemphigus; species Pemphigus obesinymphae. The sequence goes on along the minus strand of JAIPRL010004517.1, from coordinate 12,256 downwards.
GGAATTTTGTTTTTAATTGGCCTAAGGGGACGTACTAGTATTTAACTCGGTGGTCTTTGTTTGACAAACGCGCAAAATGGGTAGGTGGGTAGTAAAATCATGTTTTGTATTTCCAATTTTGTAAACAATTGGTTGATTTTTAGGATTTCATACTTGATATCATGATTAATAAAGAGAACATAATCTATGACATGTAGAAATTATTTTTTCGATAAATATAATTTTAAGTTTTTACTACTTAATTTAATTTATTTAAAATATAATTCCTACTTGTCGTACATTTTGTTATATTTATTAATTATAATAATAGGTCATTAAATCCTAAAATCAACGAATTATTCACGAAATTGCAAATACAAAACCCGATTTTACTATGGTGTTCGCAAGTTGCACGTGTGTAAACAAAGACAGCTAAATCAGGTACCTATACGTCTCATTAATTCCATAAATAATTAAATAAAAAAGTTGGCTATAAATAAATACTTAAACTGACTTAATAAATATAAATTTATATATGTCTTGTTAACATTTTTGGAATGCTCTTTACTTGAAAAAAAAATCAAAATATTCAAGATTTTCTCGGTTTTTTTCATCGACAACCTTCCAAAATTATACGATTGTTATTCGCTACATCTGACACAAAATCCCGCACGGGCCTATGTTAATAAATAATTAATTAGGTACTTAGTAATGTGTATGGATATTGGATTTTCTATTTATAATTCTAATTTAGTTAATTTCTTATCGTCAATAAAATAATAGATTGATTTGAAAAAAGTAGTAATCAAAGAATAGATCTTATATTATAGTTATTTATATTTTGTTTATTGTCACTTGTAAAATAATAAAATTTCGTGTGTATAAAATATAAAGTTTCTATTTTTTTGTGTATACATTATTTCTACAATTATCGCAGTAAATCAGGTACTTAATCTGTAATCAGACTATACTGTGGTTATCTATGGCACCTTGATTCTGAAAAAATAAGGATATTGTATACCTACGTCATTAAAATAGTTGATGACCTTTATTATTTTACTAATTTTAGGAACCTAATATGTTAAACTCGGGGCTTAAAACTGAAAAAAATTTCAGAGGAGACTAATGTCCCCTAATCGTTATATAAGTGTTCCATATATCGTTATATCTATAATATAGGTATATGTAATATGTATCTTCTTCTCCTTCGCCTTCTCTCCCAACTATTTGGGGTCGGCCACCCTTGTCCTACACTTCCACTTAACTCTATCTCCTGCATCTTATTCACTTACTCCCACTTTCCTCATATCACTCGCTATCACATCCCCCTATCTCTTTTTCGGTCTTTCTCTCCCCCTCTTATCAACAACATGCATTTAACTTACTAATATTATTGCCTCAGTCTTTTCCCTCCTTAATCTATTCTCTCTCAATTTGTCTACTATCGAAGCTACCCCTATACTACCTCTGATATACTCGATCCTTATTTTATCCTCTCTAGTAACTCCACTCATCCACCTTAACATTCCCATCTCAGCGACATTCATTCTCTGTTCTATCTTTCTATCTACTGCCTAACATTCTGTTCCATACATCATTGCAGGTCTCACCACTGCCTTATGAAATTTACTCGAACATCCGAGATAGGAAAACTCGCCTATATTCATTTTAAGACTACTCATACCTTTTTAACAAGTTTTATGCCGGCTGTCGACCTGATGCAACCTCAATTAGTCGAATTCTACGACAGGCATGAGGAAACCGTGGAGGTATTCTTAGCCCCCTCCACAGGGCAGTATATGTAATATGTGTATACCTACAAATTGATTTTTTTTTTGAGCATGCTTGCCCCACTTGTAACTGCGAATAATAAACAAATTTGAAATTTATTTCGTGTAACATAAAGCACTAATAATACTAAATTTTTATGAAATAAATAATTTTTTTTATAAAAATTCAATATTTTGAAAGAGAATATTTTCTTCGTAATAATAAAGTTATATGAGTAATGAGTGCGGTTGCCATTTAAGGATTTAAGGAAACTAAAAAAAAAACATACAAATAAAAAATGATATAAAAATTAATTATTTCATAAAAATGCAAGTACCTACTATAAATTGAACAAGAAAAATTCAAATTTACGCATTATACATGGGTTAAGTATGCTTAAAAAATTACGCTATGTACCTATCTATACATATATATGTATGAAACCCAATTTAACGTTATTTAATAAAGAACTATTATAAAGTACCTACATAAATAGGAACATATAAATTGTATTTTCTTTAGTATATGTTTTATTAACATTAAATACCAAAAATTCATGGAAATGTAACGTATATAAAAATATATATTATAATGTATAATACTATTATTATCTTAGTATACAGTTATGTATTTTAAAGTAAAATAAGTAAGTTTAAAGTAACACGACTGGTGCATACGAGCCAAATACACCAGTCGTATGGGACCGGCTTAAGATTCTATCTCGGTCCGTGATTTTTATTAAATATATTTGATAAAACTAAAATGATATATTTGAATATTTCATAAAAAAAAAAAAAAATAGTAAAAACTATAAGATTTAATTCCAAAGGAATACTGAATTATATCGATTAATAGTTGGTTATAATTTGAGCATTCTGGAGTATCTTCGGAGAAATCGTTAAAGGGGACGCTTTTTAACCAGCATTAGAGGTAAGGGGACTGAATTCCCCTGCGTCCGCCCCACTTTAACCCCTCTTAATCCTTAATCATTTATTCCTCCTCGAAAGTAATTAATAAGAAAAAAAATGTCATCGGCTCAATTTTTTGCCGCCACCTTTAAAAAAATTAGATCCTTGATTTACCATTTATAACTATTATAACTTCTTCTTGTAGCCTATATATCATCACACCTATTATTTGTTTTGTTGCTTATTATTATTTATTTATTTTTAATTATCAATACTATTTTAATATTATGTGTCAATATAATTAAATGTAATTTTATACTTATACATAGCGACATTTTTTATTTTTTTTTAATTTAGGTGGAATTAGCTGGCAGTCCATTGATTTAACCAAATATACATGTCCAAAATGTTACCGAAAATATTCACACAAAACCAGATTAGTGCATCACTTGAAACATGAATGCGGTTATAAACGATTTAAATGTGGTGTTTGTTATAAAAAATTTGGTAGAAAAGATCATTTGAAAAATCATTTAATATGTGTACATAAAATTGTTGTAAATTTATAAAAATTAATTTCGGACATCAGAGTATATTTTCTTTAAATATTATATGCATTTTTATTTTATGTACCTAATTAAAGTGTTATTTTTCAAATATTTTAAAATATAGGTAATTGTACATTAAATATATTTAGTTATTTAATATATAAATATGCAACAATTGTTTACATATTGTTTAATCATGCCAACATTGAATAAAATAAGTCAACAGTATACCTATGTAATTAAATAAGTATTTTCGTTTATTTTTAAAACAATGCATATTATAAATAATGGCAAAAACGATATTATGTGTTTTCATGTTTTTAATTTCCCTTCGTCCATTTATTGTTATCTATTGTAATATATATTATTATGATTTATGAAATATTTTAGGCATAAACATTGGAGAAAGGACGCTGAACCATGTTACCAAAATTGAGAATACTAGACATTGAAAAGAAGATGGAAATTAAATAGTTGAATAATGAATTAGAAAGGAATTTATAAGAATATTTTGAAAAAAAAATACACTTGGAATTTAAAGTAAGATAGGCAGCTGGAACAACAACGATACATCAAATAGTAAATGGAAAAAATGAAAGAAAAATAATGTGGGCACAACGTATGTTATAACACGAACTAAAGAATTTGTCATAACATGCATGAAATACTGAAATTTACTAAAAAAAATTTATCATTATAAAGTATACTTCCTGAAAATCGTCTTACACAATACACACAATCCGTGGTACCGACAACAACCGTGTGTATAACGTGTGAAATAGGTGCTTTTGCTCTATTTTAATTACCTACCTATATCAAGGTATTTTACATATTTTTACCAATTTTTTTTTTTTGGTTTTTTACTATAAAACCATTGTCAACACGTAGTGGACATCTGCGTCAGAAAATAGCATCTCTTCTCGAGTGCAGGTGTTGACGATAGTTTTTATTATTGTTTCATCCACACCAATGCCAACAACTTACTAGCGACCATCACCACTGCTAAGAAATTTTTTCAGGGGAGTTTGTCGGAATTCATAAAATAATAAAATTAATAATAAAATATTCGGAATTTATTTATAATCATTACGTACACTCTGTATATAGTAGGGTTTAATTTGTTATTATTATACATATAACAATAATAAAAACAAAAATACGGTGGTCATAATTTATATGGCGGTTATAAAGCGGTTATATTTTATAAATAAAAATGCTTATTCAATTTAAAAGAAAACATAATAAATCACGAAAGGTGTTGATAGGAGGATATGACAAATAATTCATAATAAAATTATTATTCCATTGATACAGGTATAACGACTATAGTCGGGAGAACGAAAAGTGGCCGCTGATGCGAACGCTCTTGGCTGTTTATTTTCATCAGGGTAACGTGAATAGTTTTTAGCGATACATGCCAAAATCGTGATAACGTACCACAACCACCCTAAAATAAAACTACAATATCCAAAAGGTTCTATTTGTACCCAGAACGAATCTAAAAAGGAAATAATAAAGACGTTGTACGCAGACCGTACGACTCGTACATTAAGCGTATCTTAGTTTGAGAACCCCTCCTTATTAGAAAAAAATTGTTGCTAACACATTTTGCCAGCGGCCAGTTTTCGTTCTCCCGACTATAGTAGCAATGTTGTAGTCGCGCATAAACAAAAAATAACTTCGGAGTAATATTATCATGTCGTTACAGTAGACGATCGTGGCAATAGTGATATCCCATCAATATAATATTTGCATTATAATTATCACGATCGATACGAAATGTTTCAATTTATAATATTATATTGTATGGATTATTTACGTAATAATAATAATAATAATAATTTGCTCCACGTATTATTTCATTAATTATAGTCGGGAGAACGAAAACTGGCCGCTGGCAAAATATGTTAGCAAACTATTTTTTTCTGATAAGGAGGGGTTCTCAAACTAAGACACGCTTAAGGTGAGAGTCGCGCGGTCTGTGCTACGTTTTTCAATACGTGTTTATATTATTTCCTTTTTAGATTCGTTCTAGGTACCTTTTGGCTGTTGTAGTTTTATTTTAGGGTGGTTGTGGAACGTTATCACGATTTTGGCATGTATCGCTAAAAACTATTTTACGTTACCCTGATGATGAAAATAAACCGCCGGGGGCGTTCGCATCAGGGGCAACTTTTCATTCTCTCGACTATAGCTATTGAGCTAATTGCTATTAGCTCAACAAAGACCTACAATTCTTACGAGCTCGATGAGTGTATTATATATATTATGTAATTTTTTTTTAAATGGCAATATATGGTGTTCATAATAAAATTAATTAACTAGGAAGTAAAGATAATTTTTTCTTTGTAAATAATAAGATTTATTTATGTAAATAGTCAATACATATTCAACGACAGTTATAGATAATAATAAAGATCTTCATTCAAATTACTTGTAAAGGGAAAATTATTCAACATTAAACATCATATGTCAACATAGACATATAGTTTTAAACTTTCAAGTCAGATGCAGCAAATATTTTTACATTTACAATAAAAAAATTTCAAAAATATATTTTTTAATCAGTTGGAGTATATAAACTAGAAGACCAGGCTTAAAGCTGGGTAAGTAACTATTGTTTATATATATATATATATATATACATATATTAGTTAAAGAAAATATAAATAATAGTATAATATTATATTTATACTGATTTATGGAATTTATATGTTACATCAGTACCGTACAAAGCAAACAATTTTTTAACCTAACTTAATGGTTTTTACATTTAAATGTGTACCTACATAATAATAATACGTATAAAGATAAAAAAAAAATTACAATTAAACCATCCTGTTTCAAAAATATCAAATGCTATAGATACAAATGTTTAATAAAAATTTCATATTAAAATTTTGCTCAACTTACAAACATCTTAGAAATATAAAACAAAAAACAAATAATAGCTAATTACAATATTTAGTGACACTTATACTAAGATATTTTTGTATAAACTTATTTTTAAGATTTAGACTGATTTAAAAATCAAAAAATTTGATTTTTGAACAACTCATGAAATGTATGTAAATACGTGTATCAAGTCAAATACGCCATAGAATAACGTAGAGCGTTAAATAATTGGTTTTTATTTTATCTTTCTATGATATTCTCAAGATGATAAAAATGAAAAAAGGGAAAAGTAATATTAAAAAAAAAAAAATCAAGAAATCAAATAAGAATCAAAAATGGCATAGACACAAAATTTTAAAAAAATTGTTTATACAGAACCCCTTAAAATCGGAAGTGGACAAATTTTTTTAGGTAATTTATTTTAATTTCATTCAAATATGATGATTACCAGGTTGAGTAATAATAAAAATGGACCTGACGTAGGATAATATAAATCATTTAATTTTTAATTGTTAGATTTTTCTTTAAACATTTAATTGCCTATATATATAACTCTTTAAAAACGGATATACTGTTATTATTAGCTATCAATGTTATCAACTTCGGAGTAAAATCGTTTCGAATCAAACTGATGTCGTAACAATGTTATTTCGAAACATTATTATTGTCATTTCTAAAATCAATTAAATATTATGTCGTGACAGTAGATGTTCGTGAACTAATAGGGATCTCTGGCTCAGATACAGCCATTAGAGCTTGTCCTATTAGAAAATGACCCGATGTTAAACATTTCAAGTCATTGAAATCAGTTGACAGTGTTAAAGATCGAGAGTTCAAAACAGACTCAATTCTGCACAATACAGTAGTGAACTCTATTACTATGTTAAGAGGACACCATCATCACCCGCATTTTCTGTCTCCGTCTATCTAATTGGCAATATAGCAAAATTATACAACGCAAAAAATTTATATTTAAAATGATGGCATTTTGGTTAACTTTAGAGTTAACAAGAAAAATAATTTCGGGTGAACCTCGTTGGGCTTTTTGTAAAATATTGTCTGAAAAAAAAAGTGACGACATTTTTAGTTTTTAATATTTTTAAATAGCTTTAACTTTTTTGTCAGACAATATTTTACAAAAATACTAACAAGGTTTTTCTTCTCTTTAAATTTTGTAATAGGTGTTTATACTCTAAATTTAACCTAAAAGCCAAAATTTCAATTCTGCGTAGTGTGATTTTGCTATATTATCTGTTAGATAGACACAGACAACAAATACGGGCATAGCGTCCTCTTAAAGAATGAGTAGGTACCTACTATTTGAACTATAATAGTAATTTGGTAGAGCGAATTGCTGTTTCCAAAGCCCACCAAAATGGGGTGCACTAGGTGGATTAAAATGCCACTCACAAGTATGAGCTGAGGTTAACCGGTTCCGATTACTAGGGCCATTTAATAATAATATATAGATACACAATTATATCTGTGGACAACTTCTACTATCTGGACGACTTTTTTTTTATATATAATAAGTTTGTGATTTACAAAATAAAAAAAAATAAAAAATAAACATCATTGTAAAACCAATAGCTCCTTTTCGCTCTGCTCAGAATCTAAGAGAGTTTCTATAATTCTATATAGTAAGATTGTATCTTTTATATTAAGAGGACAGTCGTTTTTGAAGGTTGATCGACTTAAAATTTGCATTGGTAAATGAAACAATACTATAATATTATATATATATTATGCAATTTTTAAGAAAAATAAAAATTGAATTCTTTAAATATATTTTAAAGTATATTTAAAAATAGTCTTGTACTTACTCCCGTGTCAGTACCACTTATTATTACAGTATAATGCAATCACTATATATTTGTTTAAAAATAACATATTCATAAAGTGATTTTAGAGTCACCTGTTATAAAATCTATAGAGCACATCATTTTGAAGTAAACCTCATTTTGGATTTTAGTTGACTAAGTAAGCATAATATAAAAATATTTATTAAAGTAAAAAACATAACTTATTTTATAATTTAAAAACAATCGAAATTATCACTGAAATTATTGTAAATAAGTTAGTGTATCAACATTTTTTAATAATATTTATATATAGATTGGGTACAGAAACACGTCAATATTGTATTATTCTAATCTACTTTATAAATCTATAAGATTTGCTCTTTGAAAAAAAAAAAAATGTTCTCTAAGACAATAGGAATAATTATAATAGTTTAAGCAATAATTGACAAAAAACGTAGGTATTTATTTATTAATAAAGCTCAAACTAGGTTTGACTTGGCACGTGTTAATATTATTTGATTAACTCGAGACTTAAAAGAATTTAGTTTTAGACTAAAATCATTTTTAAAAATGTCTGTACTTAAAGTAAATATTTCAATGTTTGAAAAATAAGTAAGTATAGCACACTAATATGTATAGCTACTGAATACGTTATTAATTTAAAAAAAATTTTTGGAAATTTATATTTAAATTTTGACAGTCATCATTCCTTCGGGAACTGTCATTATTTTATTCTGTTTGCACCTAAAACTAAATATTATTAAGTTTCAAGACAAATAATGTTAATACGTGCCTACGCCAAAATACCTACCTATACCTATCATAAAAATAATAGGTACGGTTTTTGTCAATTATTACTTAAATCAAATATATATAAATGATACCTATAGAAAAAAATATTCTACAAAATAGTTATTTATAGATATTGTCTATCACTTATTTTCAATAATTATAATTACCTATAATTTATTAATATAAACATTATAACTACAAAAATCATTAATGTTTTCCCCGATGCGACTTTTGAAAAACATTTGCTTTCATATTATGTACTTTTTAACGCTTAAAACGTTAAAGAAACGGTTTGTTGAAGACAGTGTTCGGTTATCATAGGTATTAACTTGTTATTTTATTATACATAAACAACATAAAAGTAGGTATATATAATTTTTTATTAACAGCGTGCATACGACTAAAATACCTATTATGATCTTTTATAGAAAATTACCAAATCTACATATTATATTTAATTAAGCTATTTTTTCATATAAATATAAAATAAACATAAAAATATATATTAGTACGATATATAAATGATTTTATTTTTTATATATTGCCTATAATATGTCTTAAACAAAAAGTATATGCCAAAGTATAGCTAGATATACATTTTTCCTTTGTAAAAGACCCTTTCAACTCAAGTAAAACTCACCCTGCAATATTATCGTTAAATATATAAAATATAAAATGTACCTATTATGTATTTGTTTTAACTTTTAATACTCATTGAATTCAAAGTTCACACTATAGTGGAATAGGTAAGTAGTTAAAAATAATCTTTAATTGTAAATGAACATAATTTATTATAATATTTAAAAAAAAACTTAATCTAGAGAGTTTACTCATAAAATATTGCATAATAAATATAACTCTTTAACTTAATTTATTATACTAGGAATTAATATTAAATATTAAATATACTAGGGTACCTATACTATCATAAGTGTACTATATAGAGTTTTTCTAAATGTACCGATCTTTGCAGGAAAAGAAATGACGTGATAAGCCGTATTTTGGGATTTTGTTTTTATCGCGGTTGTTATCAACTAGTTTATCATTATAAAAATCGCATTATTTTTATTTTAATACTGCCGATGGTAATAAAAGTGAAAAAAAAAACATGTAAATTAAAGATCATTCACAAATTTTTAATTAAATTGCCTAATAAAAAACATTTTAAAAATAAAATAGTAAATAATAAAATTGTTGCCATTCGGAGTCTATTAGTAGTATTTTCATAAATCTTTTTTGTTTAAAAATTTTGATATCTCTTTTAAACATTTTGTCCCTAAATATCTAATAATAAATCCAATCGTTTGTACTGTTTTCCATCTAAATAACAATACTTAATACTTTTGTGTAATCCCTCTAAAAACATATTAGTATTAATTACTAAATGAACTGTTGTAAAATTCCCATTTTTCAGTTTCTGTTGAGTAGGTATGTACCCTTTATATTTCTAAAATACCTGTCAAAATAATTGTCATTTTCAAGTTCATACCTTTAGACAGTTCTGTAAAAAAGTATTTTCATTCTTTTTGTATATTAAAACAATATTTTTTTTTTTATCTTGGATATGTATTTTATTTAAATTCTTACACCAACTTCTCAAAACATGCTATATGCATAATAAATGTTTTTCAACTGGTCCCATCACACAATTCCAAAATTTTCTATAAACTTTCCATTTTAATCTTTTCTATTTTTTTTCAATTAATATTTTTTCCTTTTCACAAATCCTCACGAATCTGCTCACAAGTTTTATTAGTGCCTATACCTATTACTAAAATCCTAATATTTATACATCAATTTATATGTAGGTTGGTATAGCAATCATTATAATAAATGATATAATAACATTAAAATACCTTTTTTTTTTTTATATACATTATGTGTTAGTGGTGTATAAATTATTTACCGTCGGTTCAATTCACACCATTATAGTATTTACGTTTTTAAAAGAGTGTAAAGAATTGGTTTTTTTTTCAGATGACGTAAATTCAAGATTTATATATCCAAAGAACTGTAAAAGATCGTACAAAAATAAATTTTCAATGGGACGTCATCTCACATTTGAATGTGGAGTAAACCCAAAACTTAAATGTTTTGTTTACCACAAAAAATTTTCGTTTCCATTGACAATGAAAAAACATTTGTTAAGTACCAATATTCATAAAATCATATATTCGCATGATAACATATTATATGAGCAAATTACATATTAAGTATAGGTAACTACCTACAAATTATAAACAATGTGGAATCGCTAATTGAAAACACTCAATAGGTACCCTTGTACAGAGCAATGCAATTTGAATTTTTTTTTTTTTTAGTTACTTGTTATAATTAGGTAATATACATTTTCACACACTCAAAATGTTTTACTGTTGATTAGATATGCGCATGCGCAATACAAATTTTTTTTTCTTAAATGGCGACCCACCATTTTTGACAATCAATTATTTTTTTTGGGTGAATTTTAATGGTCAAATCACTATTCTAAGTCTCGAATTAGCCGAGATATGGCAATTTAAAGTTATTCGATATTCAATATATGTTCATACATTATATTTCTTACTATTTTCCATAATACTTACTAAAATAATTGTAATAGGAACTTAAATAACTTGCGATTTTTTACCATTTATTGCATTTTATAATAAGACAATATGCAAGCATCCAAACACGTTTGGGAAGCGTTATCCGCCTTTGACGACTAAACCGTAAGTTTAAAATGCCCGATATAATTTTTTTTTTGTAAAAAAGTGGCCTGACCATATTAAAATTCACGAACAAAAAATAATCAATTGTCAAAATGGGGGGGGGGGGTGCCATTTAAGAAAAAAACGTTGCATTGTGCATGCGCATATCTATAATAAACAGTAAAAACATTTTGAGTGTGTGAAAATGTGTATTACCTGCCTAAGTATAACAAGTAAATAAAAAAAAAACACAAATAGCATGTCTCTGTACGAGGATATTGAGTGTTTTCAATTAGCGATTCCACACTGTATAATATAGGCATATTATGTCTATCAAAGTACTGTATGTGCCTATAATATATATATAGTATCCGAGTGGTGAGTATTATATTATGATATGCAAATTATACTAAGTATAGGCGTTATCAATAATATAATTATTATAGTACTTATTAGTTAATACATGCAAATATTTGGTTTCTTATATTAAATATACGCTATTTATTGGTGCTTACAAAATGATTTAACCATAAATATTAATAAATGTACTTAATTATATCTCTTTTTCTCGGTCACACACTCCTTTTACTTTTTCTTATAATATTAATTCTATCCCTCTTATTCAGGTATCATTTATTAAAAACTTAGGTGTTATTTTTTCTTCTGACTTATCTTTTAATAATCATATAATCATCATTTGTCGCAAATCCATGAAAATACTTGGTTTTATAAATCGTAATACTTCGGGCTTCTCTAATATACGCACGTTAACTACTCTTTATATATCGTTGGTACGTTCGATTCTTGAATATGCTTCTATAGTTTGGTCTCCTTTTAATGTCTCATCTATCGAACGTATTAATAAAATTCAA
>JAIPRL010004516.1:0-37577 GCA_025469235.1 Pemphigus obesinymphae | reverse complement strand
GTTTTTGCTTACGCATTAAAAAACTATTATGAAAATCGAAAAATGACCTCTCAAAAGTACCAACTAGATGCAATTTGCTACCGGAAACAGGGTATGAGTGTAAAGATCGGAGCACTCCTTCTGGTAGAAAAAGTTTACAGAAAAATAAAAAAATAAAAATAAATAAATAAACATCATTGTAAAACCATAAGCTTCCTCGCTACACTCAGAATCTAAAATTGAGTTTTTCAGACAATTTAATTTGGAAAATTTTCAATCCGACCTGTAAAAATTCCTCTTCTAACAAATGAAAAAAAAAACCAAAACACATTATTCTACGATGCATTAACATTTTTCCTGTGATGTGTATAAAATAATACCGGCAACAGGCCCCTTAAAATAATCTCCCCTTATATGAATTAAGATTTATAAATTACAAATTTCAGATAATCTATATAATAGATTCGTGTTTTTCGTACGTATTATACATATATTTATTGGAACCATACATTATTATATATTTTTATAAGTTATTGAGTAGTTTTGGATCCACTTATATATTATATTATATTTAAATTTGACTAAATAGGTACTTACCAATTGGAAACAACTACTATAAGATTTAGCAATTAGGTCGGTAAAAAATACGTATAAAAATTATCCATCTATTAACTAATTAACGACTAGTATATTCCACGAGTTTTAAGAGTTATTTTATTACATAAAGCATGATCCTAAATACATTGACGAATAGCAATACTATAGTTTCCTGTTTAGTGTTTAAAACCATAATTTATACATCTAAATTAATTTAAACACTCAATCTATCGGAATCTTGTATCCAAATAGTGGCTGAAATTTCAAAATTTAAAAAGAACAGCTGGAAGTTATTTTATTACTTATTGGACATTTTTAACTTTTAAATAAGATAAATTACTTTTTTTCAATGTTAACGATAATAAATTTAAAAGATTTGTTAACTTGTCCAACGCATTGCTATTTTATTTGTTTTGCTTTAACGTAACTTTTTAACAAATATTGAGATTACATAAGAATAAAAATTAATACTGACACGCAGTATCCACTTACAAAATATTTTTTAAATAAATTTACACATTTTTATTAAAATTTCCTTTACAGAACCATTTAAAAACTAGGTGTGTAACCTCCTCTTAATATTATAAATAGATGTCTAGTACCAGTTTAGTAACAGCGGTGCAAGCAGTTAGTCACGGTAATAATAATAATCATATAATAGACATTCGGCCTGCGGCCAATTACTGATAAACCACCTAGTAAAAACTTGCCTCTGTAAGGCGTGACCGTTTGCGCGCTTCAATAATCTGATTGGCCAGTTTATTGGTAGTTTAAGGCTATATTATTATATATATATATATATATATATATATAGAAACAATATATTATTATAATTTATACTACCTATATTAGTATAGTATATAAAATATTAAACAGAGTGGTTTTAATTTCATGCTTTAACAATTTACCCGCAGAAACATTCAAAATAGAGATGAACATATGTATTTATATAATATATTAAAGTATAAGAATTAGGGCTGTTAATACAATATAATATGACATAAAGCCTTAGGCAAAAATTACAAATAAACAAGTTGAAAAGCAAACTCTGCGAGCGTGCTAAATTCCCGTTTTCTAAATGTATTTTAAACGAAAATTTAAAAATATAAAACAACAAATAATATCTAACTCCCTCATAATCAAATCAACAATACCACTTGGTACTACATGTGATATGTATATATACACATACCGATATATACACGTATATATCGGGGATTGAAACCGAACCGATACCTTTATTTTTTTTTTACATAAAGAACCGGAACCTATGAATAATAAAGGTTCTTCCTTATCGGTTCCAAAATATAATTTTCATATAGAAAATAATCTATTTAATATAGATATATATTATATATTATAAATATATAATAATATATAATATATTATATTATATTATATTATATATTATTAATATATATTATATAATATTTAATATATCTTGCGATTTTATTGTAATTTATAATTCAATAAATTATTATAATAATTCTAATGTATACCAATCGGTATTTTCGTGGTACATATGCGTATTTTATGTAGCCTACAATTATTATAGTGTTGAAATTTGAGACAAACGTACCTACCTACCGTTTGACACTGGTAGGTACTACAGAACCAAAGGTAAAACTAGGAATTTTGGAGCCAAAGGAAAAATGCAAAATTATGTGAAATAAAATAAAAAAAAAGTTGAAATACTTCCTTAAAAAACACAAAAATATAAAAATAATCAAAAATGTTCCTCAATTTTTTTCATTGAAATACTTGCCAAAAACGAAAAAAGCTCATCGACTATTATATTATATTATTATTATTATTATTATTATTATTATTATTATTATTATTATTATTATTATTACAATTATATTATATTTATGTGCATTATAGATTTTCAAATATTTTCAAAATATGATATTCAATATTTTATCAAGAATTGATAAGAACCGGAACCGGAATCGTAACTTTTGGGGAACCGAAACCACATATTTTTTTTAAAAATAACCGGTACCCAATCAGAATCGTTAGATTTTTTCACTAAAAACCGGAACCGAAACCAGTACCTATAAAATCAAAAGGTTCCAGTCTCTGGTATATATAAAATTAAATTATAAAAAAATAGAATAACATGAAGAATTAAAAGTATAGGTGTTTAAGGTGTTTTTATACATGATTAAAACTTTGTACAGAGAAAATTATGTCTTATCACAAATATAACAAAATATGCATTTACTAAAATATGGAGCTAGATAATTATTAAAATAAAAATTCTAAATATTTATATATCTTATGTGCGAATGGAGAAAGAGGAGTTTGATAAGTCAACTCTTCCAAATTAAATAATAAAATTATATACATCTCATTTTTCAATCATCACAATATTGTTTTTATTCTGGCCGGACTAGGAAGCTATAGATTTAATAATGATGTTTCTTTTTTTGCCGTGAGCAACTATTCGACCAAAAAAGGGTTGAGTAAGAGTTTTGGAGTGTTTATGCTAAAGAGATATAAAATTGGTTTTAAAAAGTACTTTTGAAAAGTAAATTTTTGATTTTTCCAATAATTTTCTTTATAGCTTGAAGAAAAACTACCTTTTATATGGTGTATGCAGAATACAGTTTTATACAATTGCAAAGGAAATAATAATAAATACTTATACATTTAAAATAATAATAATACCTTATTCTGTCAAAGACCGAAGGGAAAATTTACCAACATCTACTACCTATATCTACAATACGATTCTTTGGTTTTTTTCTAATTAATTTTAGTATATTTTATAGTAATAGTATATATTTCAAATCAAAAATCTTTCTATGAAAGCGATTAAATTTTAGAAATTGTATTATATATTTGTAGCATGTAAAATTCATGTTTAAAAAAAAATTATCTCCACGAGAAGTAAATATATAAATGCAAAATTTTCCATTTGATTATCAAAAGTTATCAACTACAAAAAGAATTTGATAACATGAATCTCTAAAAAAAAACTTTAGTTTATGAAACTAATAATTTTTCTATTTTTGTTCATTTTATATATTTATATGAGAAAATTGTTTTGATGTCAAATTTTAAACACAATGTCAATATTATATTCCTACGTATATTTTTATTTTTATTTATATACTCGTATAAATACATACATACATATATATATATATATATGCATATTATATATACATACGTTCTTGCACAGGTGTAGGGGGAATTAGCACTTGTGACTATACATGGGTTCCCCTACCCACAAGTCATAACGGTCTATACACACCACTATACCAGCATCTCACTACTTAAACCCGATGAACTTTTATCAATCGCGATCGATCGGAATGCAGAATATAAGTGCACGCGCGGTGATATATACAAAACAAATTGGGTTCGCTAAACTCATCAACAACTGAAGCCGTACATGCAGTTTTCAAAATAAAGGAATACTATCCCTTGGACTTTTAGATTCTGAATGGAGCAATAATTCTCGAAGATAATTTTTTAGATTTTTTTTTTTCTGTAGTTTTCTTATGCGTTGGAAAACTACCTTTTGGCATTTATAATTGAAAATTAATATAACAGGAAGAATAACCAATAAAGTTTCCATGCGGTTACTATACATAATAATATAATTTATATGGTGGTTTCGTGATTTTTTATTTTTTATTTTTTTTGACAGTAATATTTATGTAATATTACACAGAGCTTCACTCGAAATCATTTTAAATTTATTATATCTACCACCAGTATATCCTACCTGATGAGCAAAGTGTTTCCAACCCTTTCTGGCTACGTTTTATTATAATTGATTGATTATAAAATTTTTGCGATTATTGATTTATTAATTAAATAACATTTTTTTCTCCTGTACACCTACAAAATAGCAATAAAATGTTAACGAATAGACTATATTATTATTATATTATATTATTATATTAATACTATAATATTATTCAAACTATTACCTATATGACTGTTACCATTTACATATATCATACAACAACCTACAGAAGTTTAATAGAATTATTTATAAAATATTTTAAAATGTTCAGAACAGAGAGAAGTGGAGAGAGATTGTGATAACGACGAAAACTCTTAAAGAATAAATATCAACAAAATAAGAAGAAGAATACGATACTGCGTCACCAATAAACGCGATTAATCGGGCGTTTATGATAAAATCATAACAAATATCATTTCGTATATTAGGTATATTATACAGTGTATAAACGGTTTCGTATTTTTATGATTTTGTTTTAATAAATGTCCAAATTTAATATCCCTTAAAAAAAAATGGAGATGACTGCATATAATGGAGATATAAATGCATATAATTACTATACCTATATAAATAATTAAATTTCTTATCCCATATAATAACAATAATAATAATAATTCTATGGCTATATCCACCTATACATAATATTAATATACATATTATATTGTATTATTATATTATAATGAAATAGATATAAGTTATTTGATTATTTAAAAATAATATCATAATATATACCTTAAAATATACATATATATATATGTATCTTACAGTTGTAAAAATATACCTAAAAATAATATATGACCTAAAGCCTTGTTTACATCTAACGAAATTATTTATATTTACCAAGTAAATTAAATTCTACTCTTTGGCGAGTCAATAAACAACTCGCCATTCTTCGAATATGGTAGTGAATATAGGGTTTCTATAATAATGGGTACCTCGGCCCCAGTGAATAGTAATGGTTTTTATCCATCAGCTCGCTCTTTTCACTCGTCCGATTACTAGGCCGAGTACTGTGCTTTTCGTTCAGATTGGTCAAGTATTCGACCAAGTTCACTGTTTCGGCCGTGTGATCGTCATGGATAAATTAGACATAAAGGTAAAATATGACCTAATTCAATTTTTAATTATTAGATCTAATTTATTAATTTTGACATACGTATTTTAAATTCTAACAATGTAATAGTAATAGTCAACAGTTAGTACTTATTACTACTTATTTTATTATTTCTTCGGGGAAAATATTATCTTCCACTTTTTAGGTTTTTATATATATAATTATAGATAACCTTATATCCACCTATTGTAACAGTTCGTCTGTCATATCAATTCGTTTTCATCATTTATCAGTATATTAAAGTTACTAGGGACGTTGTTGATTTGATAATCGACCGATCTAACAATATCCTATAATTATATATATATATAGTAACTAAGAAGATAGGAATCGAGAAATTTTCGAGACATGCTCGAAGAGTGTGTTTTTCCTAACATCTGTCTGTCTAAATAAAATTTATTCCGTGATGGTTACCAACATTAATATTTATTCATTATAATAAATTTAAGTTATTCAATGCATATAGTATATGCGAGTAGCATATTTACGATTTCCTACTAAGAAGTGATATCAGAAAATAAATCGGCGAATAAGTTGAACTTCCCTCCCCCCTCCGGCATCCCTTATTTGTTATATTACATTTATGTGACGTGAATTTCTATGGGCCATGGTTTTCAATACAACACTGGTGTATTTCTTGCATACTCATTATTGTCTACTGTGTAACAAACTTATTTAAGTATTTATAATTTTTATTATCAAAGTCTTTATTTTACAATTTACTATATTCAAAAATTATGTCCATTCTATGAAGTTTTCGAGTTATTTCATCCAACACTTCTTATATATGCCAATCCATTTATAGATGACTAATAAGGTGAAAAATGTATACACGTCTAGGAATATAAAAGTGAACATAAGAACGGTTTTTACATATTTTACAAACACAAAAAATATAATACACGATTTACTATTAATCACACACTAATTATGAATACAGTTGGAATACTGTTCCAGAGTTTAAAAAACTGTAATTAATTATGAAAAAAGAGCTCTGGGCCGGGGGAGGTGGTGATATATCACCCAGATCACCTCCGTAAATACACCACTGGTATGTGCTATTCATGTTATACTTATGATTGCATTTTATTATTTGCAAAAACATATAAATAAAAATGATTATTTATAAAAAAAAAATGTTTTAAAAATAGTATGGAATAAGTAAATTGATTTTTTTGTAACAAAAAATACGTAGAGATCCGGGCTTATTACTTAGCACACTCGCAGAGTCGGATTTGCCTAACTTGTATATTTTCATAATATAATGTATATGTTTATTAGACGATGCTAATTTTACAAAAAATACAATATTTTTGTAAACGTAAATAAATTAGGTACATAAAAACAAAAACAAAATTAATTTAATTTAAAAAAAAACAAGAATTACTGCAAAATAAAAATTTATATTTATAAATAAATATTCTGAGTCTCTTATAAATACAGAATTTCAATTTAAAAAAATATATATATAAGATATCAACATCCTACATTTAAAGTATAGCCACAAATTGTGACTTTTAAGTTAAATACAATTAAAAACATCCATTAAAATAACTTTACTTTGAATGAAAGAATTTTATTTACGTATTTAGAAATTGTGTATATATAGTGAAATAGAATATAAATGGAACACTTCCAATGCTCAACCCAACTACAATATATATCCAAATGCGTAGAAAGATGGGTATAATTCTAGTGGATGATCATAATTTGGTTCCTTTAATTCAAAGATAGAATTAATGTACATGCGATCTGTTAAGCCCCTAATCAAGTTTAGTCTCTAAACTACGGTGTACCAAAGTTGTCAAAGCACTGAAGTTAATCGATTAAAGAAAATGTGATATTCAATGATTACGTTTGAAATAAATAAAATAATTGAAATGAATTATACAAATTTAAATATGCAAATGCACAAATAAAATAATTATACTTTTGTATACTTACAATAATAATAGTAAATGTAAACATTCTGCATTGAGTCTAGTTAGGGGGCTTGGGTTTTCGATGTCTCAGTTCATGCTTGTTGAAAACTTTTTCCAACTCACATGTCAGTTGTTTTTCGACGGAGAATAGGTAATAGGAGAGTTGAATATAGTTAGAAGCGGAAGTATGTCGGAGCGAAACTCGTTGAGGTTGTAGATTTCAATTAATTATTAATCGGTTACTTAGGATCGTTGAGTGATATGTGGGAGTGTCCAGGCCTATGATACCATAGTCTGTGTTTTGCGCGTGACTGTAGAAGGTGTTTCCTGCCGAGTTTGTGAATCGGCTCTTTCACAGCTGATGTTTGGCGTTCAGGTCTTCCACTGCAATTAACAAATCACTTCCGCCGGTAATTTTATCCAAGTTGGACGTGTCTATTGGTTGACTAGGAGTCTTGTATAATACAGATTTTTCGAATTTGGTGGATATCAGCCGATATAATTATTGGTGTCGAAGACATTTTTGTGTCCAAGACTACATTATTGTGAACGATATTATAGTGCACTAAAATAGCCGTTCCTCTATGGTAGCGTGTATCAGAACGAGGAATGGTGTTTTTCTAGTGCGCATAGAAGTTTATAAATTTGAGATAGTGGGTTTGGTGAATTTTTGTTTCCCCGATGAGGATAATTGTCAAATTTTAGTTTTTGGGATAACACGAGGAGTTAATTTGTTTTGTTTTTCCGATGCTGAAATAGTTTGTACGAGGTTTTTCAGCAATTCCAAGATTTAGAAAATGTTAATAGTTGAGTGGATGGGGGTATATATTGAAGTAGCAAGATAAGGAGAGTTTGACACTGCATTTGCATAGCTTCGAAGCTGGAAAATATTTGTTTGTTATGCTAGTTTTTAGTTGATGTGGTTGAGGTGTTGCCTCGAGTTGAGGTCTTTATCACTGTGCTTGGCAGAGCTAGTAATTTGTTTCACATGCTTGTACCAGACACAACCCCAATAGTTTGCTATATAATCACCTCCATAATTGTAGCAGGTCAAAGCTTCAGTAATTTGTTCCATGCATTCTTTTGAGAGATGTGCTCCGTTGCATTTTATGCATCAGAGGGAATGGAAGCAGTTATTTAAGCCTTAACCGAATTATTGGTAACATTGGGAGGACATTTTTATGAAATTGAACTTGTATACTTAAAAAAACATACTTGTTTGGTTATAGGTGTTGGATGCTATTATTGTCTTTTTAAGAATTGTCAGGTAGATCGGCATTGGTTTCTCCTTTGTTCTGAAACTTCTGACCAGTTTGACATCGTAGCCACTATTTTCTAGGCCTAATTTAACTTCTTCTTCAGATATGTCTGTTGGAATACTCCTTAGATCCTTAGAACAACCTTGAGCGTATTCAGGCAAGCTAAGCTCAATAATGAATATGTATGGAAAAAAATGCCATGGTCTTGAAGAGCTCTTTGAACGATTCTGAATACTTCGATTATGGAAGTTTAAATTGAAATGTTACCGTTAAAGTTATTTTAACTTTTAAGGTATCAATAGGAATAGACATGGAATTAAATAACGTAGAAGCGATTTTACGCCAGTCCATATATTTTAGAATAATCAACAGAAGGGCTTTAATAGATGAAGGTTTTGTGGTATCAGCAGGTTGGCTTGTGGTATCAATATTATCTTTATTATGGTTGAAAGATGGAGGAGAAAATTAAAGTTCATATATGCATTTTGAAGACGAGGAGGAGCTTTTACTGCTATTTTTGGATATGCTTATGCTGTTTGATGAAGATATTGGTAGAGGACGGTTCATCCCACGGTCTAGGCTAGAGTTTTTAATACGAGACGTTTTTGTTCATTGACTTTTTAGAAATAGTCGAGGAAGGAGACAGGGGACGTTTACTGAATTGAGCTACCAGTTTAGGAGGTGGCGTAAGTTTCCGGAAGGCAAGTACTATATTACAATATACTATGAAACCTTTAATTTTTCTATATTTTCTTTATTAATTTAAACAAATTTTGCTTTTCTACTTAAAATGTGAGTCTTAAAAATACTAGTACACTCATACATAATAAGTACACAGCGGTAAGGTACCTACCTAACTTCGGGTGCAATTACAACCACGGTAGCGGTATATAACGAATCCGATGGGGCGTTTTGACAAACATCGTCTCATTATACAATATACGTACAGTGTACACACTATATATACATACATATAAGTATACTATATTATATGCAGTGTAAGTATGTGTGTGGCTCTATTTATGTGTATGCGAACCACAAATAGACTGCAGTCGCCGGTAATCTCTTCATCTAGAAAACGGTCGGGCAACAAAAATATAAATTACCGCCGAAATAAATATAATTAACCTTTAGTATATACAATCTGTATAATATAGTGAAGAACGTACGTCCTGGGACGGGTGGACGTATAAAAATCATTTTTCATATTATAATATATCCTATACGCTTTAGGTATTATAATTATTTTAATTTGATTTCCTGGGCCTACATATTATTAATCGTTGCGGGCGATGTTAGCCATTTCATTTTATAAGATAGATAGATAGATAGATACTAGTTAAGCCAAGTTTACACTAGGTCGGCAACAACTTTACTGATACAGAAACACGACATGAATATTTACAGAAATTTCGTTATTTGACGAGAAATAATAAACACCAGTAACGTTCACACCAAAAGAAACAATAAATGGTATAAAAGGTATATTTTAGGTACACTATATTTCCACAAGTTTTACCAATCTAAATTGTGTTCTGTATTTATGTAATAGGTATAGTAGGTACAAATTTTATTGTCTCAAAAATCAAGATAGTATTGGAATAACAATGTAAAAAAATAATTGTGTATTTAAAATCATATTTCTCTAAATACAAAAATGCAATAATAATCCAGCCAATGACAATTAAATTATAATATTTTTAGTAGGTAATCTAAATTAAGAAATGTAGGTTTGATTTTTATAAATTTAATTGTAATTTTCAAAATATCACAACGTATCTAAATTTTACCACATTTTATTCCCGATCTAAATCTTTCCAGATATTTAACCGACTGATTTCTATGCTAAATATTTCAAAGTACTTTTATAAATATAAATAAATACCCAGTTTCTACAAAAAGAATTTGTTTTTATTTAACAAATACGTATTTCGAAAACAATGTTCTCATCTTCTTTTTTTTTCTTCTTCTCATTGAAGATGAGAACATTGTTTTCGAAATACGTATTTGTTAAATAAAAACAAATTCCTTTTGTAGAAACTGGGTATTTATTTATATTTATAAATAATTCTACAAGTAACTCAACACCAAAATATCAAAGTACTTTACCTTAATATAAGCATAATTATTACCTTTATATATTTAATGTACCTATAGGTCATTATTATTATATTATTTTATAATTTACATTCTGAATAAATCGCTCATCAGCGCTTCTATTTGTAATGGTTTCGCATTTATAAGATAAACTAGACTCGAGACTGTAGTTCAACTAATTGTTTGAAATTTAAAAAAAAAATCTAATACATTTACTACATTGTATCACATTTAAGAGGACGTGTGACACCCGTATATGCTGTCTCCGTCTAACCAATGCGAAATTTTTATCATAAATTTTGTCGTTTTAATATTACCTATAGTAAATTGACCACAGATTACCGAATTTATAGATTCATATAATTTATTATCATAAAGATAATATGATAATATAATAGGCACTGGCATGCATAGTGATTTCTGACATCTTAATTTTGTATAGAGGTATAACTATTTTTAAATCCCATTAATTTAAAAAAATATATTTATCTTTAAAATTAAAAATCTGTGTAGCAAATATAATATACATAAATAATTAATTTTTAAATTAGAATTTAGTTAGGTATACAAAATAAGTCATAAAAAAGTGCAAATTATTTATAAAAATAAATGAATAATTTTTAACTTATAAGAAAAACTTAAATAAAACTTTTTAACTTATACAAAACATATTTGTCAATTCACAGTGCTGCATGAAATTTGATGTTTGGATTTTAAAGTGGTATTCTATAGTATTTTTTTGCGCTGAATCCAAATCTGTTGGATTTTTCTTCCTATCACGTACAGTATTTTTTGTTAAACATACTTTTATGAAATTCATATCTAATATGGGAAAATATTGTACATGTTGGCAATACTGTTCAATATGGAAGGATTTATCATTTATAGGCTTTATTAGGATTTATTATATTTATTTATTATGTGTTGAGGCATTGCGACTATGGAAATCAGGTAAAAAGAAATCGATTCTTTTGGAATTCCTATGGTATGAAAAGAATAATCGAATCATATTGATGATTATTATTTTTGTATAACCAATGTTTGTGGATATTCAACAAAGAACAAAAAAATCCATTGTTTACCCTAACTTGCTTTCTGCTATTATGCTATTAGGCATAGCAACTCTATACCTGTTCCTGTTAATCCCGATGTCTTAGTTAATGTGACAGATGAATGTTGTTCTGAAAGTAGTGGAAATGAATCCAATAATGACGAAATTTATGAGCCTGATATGGACCGATCCCCTAAACTTTTCACACAAGATGAATTAAATGATTTGGTTAGAGACTTGAACCTCCCTAAGGATGTAGCAGAAATACTTGGATCAAAATTAAAACACAAGAATCTTTTAGCTCCAAATGTTAGTTTTTCATGGTATCGTCACCGTGAACGGTTCCTTTTTTTTTTGAAGAAAAAGACTCATGGTTTTTGTATATATATATATATATGAAATCCAGTAAACGTATATTACCTTAATACAAGTTACTATAGGCTTTTAACAAATGAATAGGTAGTTAATACTCATAAATAATATTCATTTAAAATTTAAAACTTAAAGTTTAATTAAATATTTTTTAACTTAATTTTAAATAGATAGTTTTAATTTTATACAAATACACAATGTGCATTTAATAGGTATAACTATCTACTTATTTATTTTTAATTCAAATATATTATTAATATTAATATTTCATCATATAGTAAGCCTCAATAATTAGTATTATAATATTTTATATATATTGGTAATTATCTTTACATATCTTATTATTTCATATATTTTTATGTAAGTCATCATAGTATTTAATAAGAAAATTTTTTTTATAAATTGTTAAAAATTATAACCTGATTTATGTTAACTTAACTGAGTTAATTATTTATCTATGGTATATATTTTGTACATAAAAGTGCATTTTTTTCTTTTTATAATAACAAAATAGGAGTTAATTATAGACAAAATGAATACTTAAAATAGATAGTTAATAGTTATATATAAGTACTTAAGTACTTATATAACAAATAAAATGTATATATACATATATAGGTTTATTATATTTCAGAAAATATATTCCTTAGTACCTAATAAAACTATTTTATCGAATAGTAAATACTTTTTTTAAATTTAACTAATATAATAAATAATAATAATATAATAACTAATTATTATTGACTTACTTATAGACATTTTAACTAAGTAATTTGATATTGTTTTTCAGTGGCATCATTTCAGGTTTTATTAAACGGGGGCAAAATTTTTACCATCCCATTTACAAATAAAAATGTTTAATCCTCCCATAGCTATTTACCTTTCTCATGTTGAATATGAGTCAGTGCTGATCACTAGACACTATAAGTTTTATTTGCCTGATTTATTTATATGTGTATAATATATGTTGTATATTTTTAATATGTTTATTTTTATTTTTAAGATTCCGTAACAGTTGTTAATTAAAATCCCCTATAAAATTAATTATCTTCCACTTTATTTTTCAATTACCCTCTCCACAAATAACATCTATAGTCATCTTGAGTTATGAAATTAAGTACTATAGTATGGTATCTACTATCTTCTTGCTTATTATTATTACCCAATGTACTCCATATTATATATATGTTATGTTAATATTATTGATCAAAATAACATTTTTAGCATTTAGCATTTAGCCGGCCCGGCCTACCTATCAAACAATAAATTATTCAAACCGGGCCGGGCTATTTAATTCCAAATTTTTTGAGACCCCCCCCTTGCCGGTCCGATTATTTATTTATTTTTTTTAAATGTTTCTATTTTGAAAAGCCTAGTTCAGACCGGTAAATATTTTTCAGGTCCGGCTCGGTCAAAAGTACGAACAGTTTTTTAGTACCTACTATTAAGAAATTCGCCAAAACCGGTGTAGATTTCCCCTTAAAAAGTAAACCGTTGTAATTTAAAGAAATTGGCTGGACTAAACCGATTAAAAACAGTGACACGCCGGTTTATTTTTTTTCGACCGCCGTAGTGAGATGGTCGAGAAATACCGATCCCGATCTGTTCCTCTCCCTCCCCAAACTTGACTTCCCCTTTTATTATTTGTTATTACATTACCATTTATAAATTTTCGCACTAAATAATTAATTCTGAAGTGATAAGTATGAAGAATTTATATATATATATATATTATACCTAATATTCTAATATTCGTAAAATAATATTACAATATATACGATATACCCACGAATTTTGTATGATAACTGATAATAATGATTACGGAGCGAGTAAATCGATTAAAGCCACGAATTTCTAACTAAACCGGTGTATCTTTACACTCAACCAAGACCATTAATCAGAATCATTAATCGGGATCGGTTTTGCACACCGATTTAAGCAAATGAATTTCTTCTATAAACCTATAAGCAGTGTAGGATATAGGGGGGGGTACGAACGGGGGCCCCATTATTGTGGGGTGCAAAATATAAAAATATTTTTGTTATAAATTTGAACCAGATATTGTAATACCTAATAGTTTAATAATAAATATGTGTATAGACGTATAGTATATAATTATGATGTTATCGGAAACAATTATATCTGAGTATAATAGATACTTGTATACAATGGTCGAAGTGGGAGGTTACGGGGGGATGGCATCCCTCTACTTATTATATTCTACATTTTTCATCCCTCCACTTATTTTGTCCAAAATAATACATCCCCCCTATAATTATATACAAAGAGTATCGATTTATATTACTGTTTTACATAAAAATTTTCTTTTTTTTACGATGATTTTTTAATTATCATTATTTTTTTTTTTTTGATTTGAAACAAATATTTTTATCTTATTTAAATTGGACCACTTGACGCTTAAATATAATAAACCTAAACGTAATTTCTTATAATTTTATGTTAATAAGAAAATGCAAATACGAATATAATAATTCTGGTCATTGGGTTATTTATAGACTTGCACTATGGTATGGTCCGATGATCGTAAGTCGTGACCAAAATAATAAATATACAGTTTATAACGTTATGTGACTTATCACTTATAAATAATTCTGTAATTGTATTTTTTCTTCATTATTTTTAGTACGTCTAATAATGCATTTTGTTACTTTTATTAGTAGATATTTAATCTACCAAAATATTAAATAAGTAGTTATTATTGATTTATTATTATTAGTGATTTATTTACGAGGATATCACGAATATTTAGTGTATCGTGTAGAATACAATAATTAATTATTTGCCACTTGTACAGTTTTACTGTATTAGTAAACATGTTTTTATTAAATTGGTTAACTAAATCAAGTATAAATAATATTACGACTTCAGAATTGATAAGCAAAAAAGGGACTCCAGCAAAAAAGTCAAGAATTTCTATATGTAATGATGGTGAGAATAATACTAGTACAAAATTAGTTATTGATAGTAATACAAATAATATAAACAAGTGTGATGATGATGACAGTCAAGATAATATTGACGATATTTCTAGTGTTTATTTGCATAAATTATTTATACATGTAAATATATGTATATAAAAATTAAAATATATCAAAAAATAAGAACTCAAACTGAAAAACAAAAATATATACCTATATATAACTATATATTGAATTTTATTATGAAAAAGGTATAAGGGTTTAACTCACCTTCACCTCCAATACCGCCCCTCCTCCAGTGTATATAAGCCATATTATATGAGAAGTATAAAAATTAGGCATCCCTTCACTAATTTTATTTAAATATATTTATTTTTGAACCACTCAAGCCACTACTTGTTGATACAGATATATACCTATAATTGCCGATACGAAAAAAAATGCACTGATCGTTCAACACCAATCGGCAGTTTGGTCACTGCAGATATGAACAAAGGATTGTGCAGTGCTCATTTTTCGTGCCCACGACTAAATTGAGTGTATTCCTTACTTTGAAGGGGCAAAATATCGTATAATACTGTTTTTAAACTAATAATTACTATTTTTTGATTACTTTATTTGAATTAATAATAGTTTGAGGGAATGCTTATTCTTTTGCAAGCCCAAGGGTTACTAACTATACTTATCTACATACCCTATATTCTATTTTTCCAATTCAAACACTGTTTATTAAAAATATACATTGAGGTATACATGTATTTTTAATCCATTAAGGGGATTGGATCAGACCAAATTGTTAATCGAAAACACCATATATATATATATGTACCATATACACCATATAGGTACGATTGCTTTGTGTGGTTTTTTATCAATTATATTATGTTAATATTATATATTTTATATGTTTCAGCTACATAATTTTTTTATTATTCATTACTGTTAAGAATATTTTGTGAAATAAAAATATTAGAATTCAAATTTCAAATTGTAATAACTTCGAAAATAATTCTTTGGAGTTATCACAATTTGAAATTTGTTGACTTTAAAGTAAGTATATATAATATATTTTGCTACAAAAAATTAATCTTATCTCGAGGTTTAATATATATCGAGCAGTATATCATGCAGGTGACTTTGATTTGATACTAGGTCAAAGATGATAATTTTACACTTTTAAATAAACATTTTTAACATAAAAATTTTGAGACTAAAAAAATATTTCAACAAAATTTAAATCCAATCGGAAATTAATCGATATACTATTAAGGTTTGTAGGGAGGTTTAATTTACAAACTTCTTTTTTTTTCTTATGTATTTTTCCGGGAGTAAATCATCGGTAAACTTTCGATTTTTCGTCCAATTACAGAAAAAGTGCATGAACTTTTTTTAGTTACAATATAACTGAAATACATTTTGAACAAATTATATTTTTGAAATGTAATAATCATATAATTATATTAATAATACATTTCACAAACATAATTTGTTTAAAACATGTCAGTAAATATTATGTATAATTATTAATATATACAACTGCATTAGTAAGATTATTGAGGTTGAAAGATTCATGTATTTAGGGTCCATTATACATAAAGATGGGGGTTTCGAAGAGGATATGAAACAGGATTAAGTGAGAATGGATGAAGTAGTTTATCAGTGGATATCAGGTGTTATGTGCGATATAAGAATCCCTATTAGGTTAAAAGTTAAATTTTATAAGGCAGTGGCGAGTTCTGCAATGTTGTATGTTGGGCAGTAGATAGGAAGATAGAACTGAAAATGAGTGTAGCAGAGATGAGAATGTTAAGATAGATGACTGAAGTAACTGTAGAGGATAAAATGAGGATTGAGTATATAAGAAATAGTATAGAAATAGCTTCGATAGTTGACAAAATGAGAGAGAATAGATTAAGATGGCTCGGGCATGTATTAAGGAAGGAAGAGACTGAGGCAGTAAGATTAATAAAGGAATTGTATGTTGATGGAAAGAGGGGGAAAGAAAGACCGAAAAAGAGGTGGGGGTGAAATAGCAAGTAATGTGAGGAAGAAATAAATGAAGACGATGAAGAAGATAGAGTCAAGTAGAAATATAGGACTAGAGTGGCCAACCCCAAATAGTTGAGAGAAAAGACGAAAGATTAGAAAAAGATCTATATTAATAAAATTATGAATAAAAAATATATATATTTTTTTAAGTACCTATTTGAAAATTATTTCAAATACTTTTTAATACAATGGATAAATAAGTATTTGAGTGTTACTCTAAATACTTTTTTCAACAATATTTTTTTTACTTATTCAAATACTTTTGAAATGTACTCTTTATAGCTCTGCCAATAACTCGACTACTAATAATAATAAAACCCTGGGTGAAAATATTACCTATGTAAAAATGTAGGTCATCATATGATCTTTAATTTTCTATATAGATCATTATTTACATTATAACAATAATTTGTTAGTAAATTCAAATCTGTTTTCGAAATCCAAATTAGACAATACGGTAAATGGCTACAATGAACACTTTTGAAAACAATTTAGTAGAAATTCATAAAACATCGACGAAGATCACATTTTATACACATATGTCACATACGTTATCGTTATACTAACATTCATTTACACACTCACACATACATGTTACATACACATACAAATTTTTGAAAATTTCCTACACAGGCCCTTTAAAATTATTTCACTAACTCTTATACCTACGTGTATGAATGTGTATAATATACAAATTTACAACGACCAAAATTGGGACGATTCTACAAAATATTTGAAGCCATTGAAGATAATCTATCATTTACATCTCATAAACTGACAATTCACAAAATGACTCTCATATTAATTTGACTATACTCAGTTTCTTAGGACTCAGATCATGATCAATTAATTAATAATAATATTTTCTTAAACTTTATATATTGATACTTGATAAAAAAAAAACATGTTAAAATACTTGAATATTTTTACCATTACAAAAATAAAATGTGTTCAAAATATTATTAGTAAAAAGTACTTATAATAAAAAATAGATATTATAATTATATTATATACAAATATTGAAATATATAATGTATTGCATTCAAAATAATATGCAAGAAAAAGCCAGTCAGTAAGGATGGAAGCACTTTACTCGTTGAGTAGGCTACATGGTAGATATATTTGAAAACAATGATAAATCATTTCGTTCTAAAGAAAAAAGATTCTGAGCAAGCTTCGGTAGATATACTTGACAATTACTGCAGATTTTACTAATATTATATATATATACGATAATATTATACAATATAATGAACAAAACTTTAAAACCAAGTCCAACCGCCAAATTCTGATTTCACCATTATTTTTTTTTTTTATCAAAAAACCATATTAAAAAAAAAAAAATGCCAAAAATTGAATTTTTCTGTAAAGTAAAAAAAAAGGTATAATTAATTAAATTACTCAAAATTGAAAATTGCATAAATAGCCCAAAATTAAAAAAAAAAAATTTTATTTTTTTGTGTTAAAAATATGCTAATATAGGTACGTATTTAATGAAAATGTTAAGTATATAGATCTATTATTTCCCCAAAATTCGAACGCATTTTATACCAAAATTTCGAAAAAATTAAATGGGTATTCAACAAAATATAGAAAAAGCTACTAAAATATATTGAACTTACCAATTTTTAAAACATTTTAGCTTTTACATTTTACTTTTTTGTAGCTAGAATGGCATACTTTTAACACTGTATTCAATTTTCAGGTGTTGAAAACTAAAATTAAGCCTATTATAAATTAAGTCTCTCAATTTAGTATATTGCTATAAATTACTTAAATATGAATAAAAATTTTTGAAAAAATAATTTTTGTATTACTATTTTACGTATGTACGTTTTGATATGAAAATTGCATGTCACTTGCATCAATATTTTTGGAGTTATGAAGAATTTTACCAAAATCGTGTTTACTGATTTTCACGCTAATTTTTTCTTACGCATTTATTGAAAAAATTTAAAAAATCTAAAACGGACCTCTTTAAAGTACCAACTATATGAAATTTGCTACCAGAAAAAAGTGCTACTTGTAATTATCAGAACACTTCTTCTTATAGAATTTTTGGGTAGACATAAAAAAGTACATCATAACCAATACATTCCTTGCTTCATTTAGAATCTAAAATACTTTTTTCCGGTCAATTTTTAAATTTAATAAAGTAATATACGACAATGTATTAATTATAATTTTCAGTTTTTAAAACCTAAAATTACTCCTTTTAGGACTTTAAAACGTCAAAATTTAAAATGTCTATAAATATCCCCAAAGTTGGAAATATATATTTTTTTAATTTAATCAACGTGAATATAGTACTAAACTACATATTAAGTGTGAATTTCAAGATTTTAAAAACTCATAATTTTCAAAATTACGAAGAAATAAAAAATATTGATTTGACAAAATCGTGTTTTTGCCCTTTTTTTGTAATTTTTTGGTAATGTTTCCTTACGCATTAAAAAACGATAAAGAAAATCTAAAAATCACCTTTTTAAAGTACCAACTAGATGTAATTTTCTACCCTAAACCAGGCAAGTTTGTGAAAATCGGAGCACACCTGATCGAAATTTTGTACATAGAAATAACTAAATAAACATCAATGTAAAACCACTAGCTCCGTCGCTACGTTCAGAATCTAAAATTCAATAGTGGGTTTAACAGTATGTAGGTATATGAAGAAGTACGGTGGGATATTAATTGTTATCCTATATTTATATATACACATGATTAGTAGAACAAAATTTGATTAAAAATTTGTTTAGATGACATTGTTTGATAAATAACACTTATATTTCGTCATTTTATCTTTGCCTAACAATTGAATTGAGTTTAATAAATATGGAAAATAATTTTAGAATTCCAAAATATAATATTATTAAGTTTTTATAAATTTTAAAATTAAATGTATACCAAAAACATACTACTATAAATTTAAATAACATTGATTGTAACATAGTAATTATAAGATAAAAATCAATAAATCAAAAATAAATCTATTACGTGTAAGTGTTCGTATAATAAATTATGTATACAAATATGAATTTTATCTTTAAAATTAAATCGAATTTTCATTATTTTAAATCCCAATGTAATGGAAATTATAATAATAAATTTAATATTTTCTATATACCACACAACTTGTATTAATAATCAAAAATGTTTTATTATAAATAAACAATAATAATGTGTAGTTACTAGTTTATCATAATCAAACACAAATCATACCTTTAATATCTCAATTTGTATTGTTGAAAATCTAATATAATACAGGAATATCATTAATTTCAATCTAAATGAATACATAAATGATTATGTTATTTTCTTAAATATCGTAGGATGATGATTAATCAAAACATTCAACACTTAAAATCGTGGGCATATACTATTATAATCTATACAGAGAAAATAAGTATAAAATGTAGGTACCTAATGTATACAAACAACAAATTATACACTTGAATATACGATATTCACGTACACACTTGAGCACAAAGCCAAAACTCTCTTTTATTTTTCCTCCTCAAATTTTAGATTAATTTATTGTAAAGTATTACAGACATTATGGTACTTAATTAATTGTACTCAAAATAATTAAACCTTAATTTAAGCTACTCTATCATATTCTATATATATATATATACTCGTATATGTATTATTATTAGTTATTATACCTGTATAATTTATAATTAAATCTTATTATGCATAATAGTGTTAAAATTAATAACATATATTATATAAATTACTAAAATAGGTACACGTTTATCAAAACGAGAGAATATATATATTTAATAATATATTTATTACATAATTGTTTAGTAATATTTTTGAGATAATCGCGTTATAATATTACCGCTGTCATTTTTAAAGGCTTTTATATAAAGAAATTTAAGAACATTTTGGAAAAAAGAAAATCTAACAATTAAAAAAATATAATTATAAATATAATTAAATAATTCTGAAATTTTATATGTTTGTTTGTTCAACTTTAAGAGAAATCTGTACTATTCAACCGATAGACACCAAATTTTGCATACGTATTTTCCGTTCTAGTAACATTTCGAAGGAAGTAATCAATATAATACATTGTCACACATTATAATGAATATAATTATTTTAGTGATTTTGTAATTGGCAACTACTATAAATACCAATTAATTGTACTAATAATAAATGAATATTATACGTGTATAACGTAGAGATTATCTATTTGAAGATCGCTTATAGCTTGGAAACCGTAACGATTTTAAAAGAGTTAAGAAATTAACAGTCATAACGTATTGAAAGTTGAAAATATAAATAGATATATTTCCATATCTCGAGCTTTTGTGAGTAATTTCAAATGATAAATTAATATTATACAAGTATAATATATAGTATATAACAAAATAGATTACCCGTTTAAAGATCGCGTATGGCTCGAGAACAGCAAAAATTTTAAAAATCCGTCTCCAAAGTACAATGTAATTAGGTAAATATATTGATTAACGGATGATTACGGAAATTGAAAAAGATAATTTCGCTAAAAACGGTGAAGTCGGATAATAATTTTGATGAATTTTTTATTCTTATAATCCTCATTATTTTCTTCTTCTTCCGTAGCTTCGATCTTTAAGACCATGCCGTCCAACATATTTATATCCAGTTTTCCCTATATAGTGATATGTTCTTCCAATCTACTCCTAGCTTTATTTTCTCCACATCTTCTTTTACCTTCTCTTCCCATCTTAGTCTCGGCCTTCCTTGTGGTCTTTTCCCTTATGGTGCATTTTCTAATACCGTTCTAAGCAATAATCTTTCTTTACGCCATACATGTATTATTCATATGAGTCTATTCTTGGAAATATCTTCTAGAATATTTAGGCTTTGAAACAGCTTTCTAAGTTCCCTATTTTTTCTATTCTCCATTCTCTTATAAATACGTCTTTACATAGTTCATACATTTTTCTGAATACCTTCCTTTCAAACACAGATTTGAATCCGTCCGTTTTTCATAACGTCCATATTCTAACCCATATATTACAACTGGTTTTATTAACATCTGATATATCTGAGTCTTCAGATTTTTTGAAAGTATTCTGCATAGTAATAACTTTGACAGACCGAAATAACATTTATTGCCAGCTTGGATTCTCACACTTATTTTACTAATTATTTCATTCTATTGTGTTAATATGACACTTAGGTATTTTAACTGCTGTATTCTTCTGAACTGATAGTTTTCAACCTTCAAATATTCATTTCGGTGAATATGATGTATCTTTTTTTAAACTAGCATGTACTAAATTTTTCTGTGTTCATTTCTAATCCTGTACGTTTCGTTACGTCCAACCCCTTTGTCCACTCTCTTTTTAGTTCGTCTTTTATTTTCCGGTAGAAAGACTATATTGTCTGCATATGATAAAAATCCAATGTTATGCTCTCCTAGCCTGACACCTTCCTGATCCATTTATGTTTATTTTATTACTTTTTCCAATGCTATGTTAAATAATATAAGTGACATAGTATCACTTTGTCCTGCGCCGGATAGAATTTTCTAAAAATCGAACGCCAAATTCCTCCGCAGGTAAAATATTTTTTAAATTAATTAATTAACATTATTATTTCTCAAAAAACTATAATATAATTATAATATAATAAAAATAATGTGAGGTGTAAGAATTACACTAAAAAGTTATTCCACTTATGTGGTGTTTCACTTAAAAAAAAATTACACTTACAAGATGTCACACCCAAATGGGTTACAAGTTCAAGGTTTTGCACTCAAAAGTTGTTAAACTTACTATTAGTCTCACTTAAAAAGAGTTACACTTACAAGGAGTTGCAACAGGTAGGTGTTGCACTTAAGCTAGTATAAATATAATAAATAGAAACATAAACAATTTAATTCCAGAACGATGTAATCAAAAATATTGACCGTTTATAAAATATATAAATACGAAAAATATTTGTTATGGCATAGTAAAGTGTGGAAATAGAAATTATATAATAAATTAATATTTACATATTCAGTTAGTTTTATTTATTTATTTTATAAGTAATTTTGAAATACGTCTTAATTATAATAATAATAACAATAAAAAATAAATTATTATTTTATTTAAAATAGACAACATTTTATTAACATTTAGAAAGTATCTATTGTCGTAAAATATATAATTAATAATATTTGTTTTTGTGTATTCTGGCTAGTATATTATATTTTAAAGATAAATTATATACGGCCTCAGTGCCTTATGTCCGTATTATTTTTTGTTTATGTTTTTTTTTTTTTTATGTATCTATTATTATTTTTATTTATTTATTGAAAATATTATTTTCGATTTTCTAAGTTATATCAACTTGAAAACATTAGGTATAGAAAATGAAATAAAAACAAAATTAACTAGCACCCTATGTAACTGTTTCTAATATGTGCATTCAAATTCATTTTATGAGTTCTTAAAAATCAATCTATTTATTTTTATGTTTTCAAATAACTATAGATACACGGGTATGCCAATAGTCATACAATTATTATCACAACTGTATAATAATTGTAAATTTTACTACACATACCTAGTAAGTAGGTCATAGGTATTAATATTTTCTATACTATAATTATTATTATGTTGATATTAAAAATGTACATAACCTTCAAATATATATTTGAATAAATATTATTTATTTATTTATAATTCATAATAATTCATTTTATTCCCTAACTTCAGATGAATTTTTAATTTTTAATAATATATAGACATATATTTCTTCGACACAACATCATTGTAAGATCTTACATGTACAATGTATATAATATACCTATTATATTATACCCCTTTAATGTATAATTTTTTGTGAACATGTTGTTAAGATTATGAAATGTATAATAAAATACATTCGCCCCATAATAATGTCATAAGGTGGTTTCGTGTATATAATACGAGTATATATTTATATTTATCAGTTTCAGACTTCACGCGATAATCAATTCAGTTTATAATGGTTTTGTAAAGATCGTAAACACAAAAATCTACTTGATACAGGTAAATTTATTACCTACGCTCAAAAATCCACGATATTTTTTATATTTCCCTAAAATAGACGTTTATCATATAAACCACCAATAACACTAGGTTACTATCCACTAAAGGTGAACATAATATAGAATATAGCTATACTGTATATTAATATATTATACTAAATAAGTAAGGGTATACGACGTGTTGACGTATAGTTGAATTTTGATAAATTCCTGATGATTCTGCTGGTATAAGACACTCGCGTTTTGTGATTTAATTATTAAATAAAAAAATGTTGTACATTTTATTTAAAGTTTAATTATAATACAACATGCTATCAAAATATAACAATAAATTTCTTTAAAATATTTTTCTTAAAATGTACACATAAGTAGGTACCTATAAAGAATGCTGATTAAAAACATAACTAACAGTTTAAATTTTTAATTTTAAAAAGAGTATATTTATGGGTAAAAATCAAAAAAAGCTAAGCGACAGCTTTATTACTACCTATTCAGAAGAGCAAAAATAAAGTTTTCATATATATTCTAAAATATGGCGTTAGAGCTTCGATTAAAAGATTATGAAAATACTTTTATATTTTTCCATTTCAAACTATAATACCTTAATAACCTCACAATAATAATATTGAATTTTCATAACTATTTTTAATTACGAATACAATGTGAATTAAATGGAAACTTATCATGTTTTCGCACTTAACTCCGACTTTTTTATTTGTGATCACTTTTTTAGTTTTTCTGTAAAGTATATATTACTTGTATTGAAAATTAAAATTAAATATCACGATACAATATGGTTAGAGGAATACTTACGCTCGTACGTTCGAAAACTATACTGTCGATCATCCCATGGTATACACCATGACGTGTGATTTACCATTTGTGATTTCTGAGACGGACCGAATCAATAAACTCACATGTTGATCCATTATACAGCTAATCATTTATCAGATCACAAATAATTTGTTATCTAACTATTGAATCACAATTATTGTGTAATGACTTTATTAATAGATCTCATAACGTCTTAAAAAAATTAGTTTAGAAATTTCACAAATTTATTCAAACTATTGTAAAGTTTTTTATTCAATAACTATTATACAACATTATTATATTAAATATATCACTGATTATATTGTATGAATTAATACATTGATTTTAAGCATATTATATAGTGTATACCTTTATTAAAAATGTATAAAAGATATTCAAATATATAGATGCTCGTGTAAACGAATCGATTAAAAAATTAGAAATAAAAGATAATGTTTTTTCCATACTAATCCCACTATTCAAAAATTATATAATTGAATTAATTATTATATATTTTATTAACATACGTAGGTATACGACAAAATCCCTTATATATACTTTTAGGTACAAAAAAATTTTCTGAAAAAATATTCTGCATCGAAATATTAAATCATAATAATAATTAATATATGTGGTTGCTTTATTGGAAACTATTTTACAACTAACTACAAACATCATCAAAAAAAATTTTTTTTTTTAATTGTAAAACGAAAACTTAAAATAAATGTTTTAAAACATACATATAAAGTCATAACTCACAAACACAACTGCAATAATAGACGCTGGTTGTGTAATAATATCGAAAACGATGACGACATTGATAATAAAGGACGATTTGCGATTCCAATCAGTAAACGTATCCGTGTATAAACATATTTATAAAGTGAGATTTTAGTCGACCGCCTATTTATCCCGCCTCTTTTTTCAAGACGCACGTTTCATATATACCTATCTAAACACTTCAGAATATTATTTTTTATTTCACTATAATATATTATATCGTACATGAATCTAATATCCTTTCAATTTTCACCAAACGCCCTCTTTTTCGGTCATATGCAAACGATATTATCGTATTTCATGTAAATGCCTGCATAATCTCGATACGAATACCCACAAACAGTCCAGGCAGTAAAGCGCATATACACATATATTATAATGCATAATATGTTTATATAAAATAATATATTATATTAACAATAATAAATGGATTTTATTGCGTAGGTCGTTAAGAAATATTTAACTTGTACCTATATACACATACGTGCGTCAAATAAAGAAATAAATTAGACCGGGGTCCCTAAATTCTGAATGAGATTTTACCTTACCTCTGTAAGGTAAACCTCTGCTTGTGAAAGGAAACCCCGTGGAAGAATTTCTAAAAACAAAAAGAAATAAATAAAACAGAAATTATATATTATATAGTTATTTCGTGATGTGAAGGGATAGGTAAGCCGTATAGGTACCACACGTCTGCACAAGAACAAAAAGTGAACAAAAAAATAATGGCAGGGATAAACAATAAATAAGGTGAAGAGCGTGTAATGTCCCATTGTTCCCTGCGGTTTTGTCCTATAAATTATTATTCTCCAGGACAAATGTCAGTGCATCGTTTGATTATAATTTATTTCGACTTCGCGTCTTCGTATGTAAACCCGAGGCAATAACGTATAGAAATTTATAAGCTTATTAAAAACTAATTTTTGATTCCACATTCACAATGTTTATTATTATTATTATTATTATTATTATTTATTTTTATTTTTTTCGTCTCCAAAAGGGGACATTTTTCATTTGAATACATACCAACAACCTTATACGTGTATATACTTAAGATCAGGTACCCGTGATTGTACTGTGCAGGGAATAAAACGGCATAATTTATTAGCCATGTACTTAAAAATCTCGCGCGTGAGAAAACTGCCTATACATTTATTTTACAACATATATTATGAAATGCTTTGTTTTATTGGTGATGTATGCGTGCGATATAGTATATAATATATTCGAATTTATCATTTATCGATAAAAATTTGAACTATAAAACTTGAAAAATTTAACTAATACCAACATATAAAGTCCACAACTGGGAAGAAATATAATATATTGTATATTATATATATTTATTATTTATTTAATATATTATAATATATATTTATATGTTCATTCTTCAAGAATGGAAATTTTTAAACTAGATATTATCGATTAATAATAGATACTCTAAAATAAAATTGAAAGACTGAATACATTCAAATATTTCTGAATCTGGGATCACAAATATTTTGGAAAATTGTTTTACTAATTTTAATATATATATATAGTTATTTATATTTAGCAGTTAATAATTTTAAATACCAAAATAATTTATACATTAATTTGATTTGGAAGAATTACATATTTATGGTGAAACTTGAAAAAATATGCATTTTATAACATTAAAAATGTTCAAAATTATTTCACTTTTAATATCAATATTTATAAATAGGAATATATTTTAAATTAAATAAATAATTTTCGTGCTTCAGGGCAATAATCGCACTCACATCCGTACTCATATATTTTTTTTTTTTTCTGCATTTATTATATATTATATTTTCATTAATATTTTTATCGAACTTTTAATGATATTTTAACTTATTAGGTACTTATTAGTATATGTAATACTATTATTGCTGTTAATTAAAAAATTTTATTTGTACTTGTTTTTTTTATATATGAATAATATTTGTAATGATAAACTGTAAATTTAAAATAACTATTATTTTAGTTTTAAAATTATTTTGTTAAATATATTATCTGCATTTGTATACCAAATTGAACCTAAAAAATCAATATTTATATAAGTAATATAGTGGCATATTTACAACACTTTTTTGGAGGGGTGTAATCATAATCACATAAACTAACACCAAGTTTCACCATTACAATAAGTTATTTTCTATAAATTATAGCCTAAAATCCATAGTTATGGTTTTAGGTACACTAATTGACTAATATGTATGTATCAGTTTGCGATACCAGAAAAAAAGAAAGAAATATAAGCTGATATCACTTTAGAAAAGTAAAGCAAGTAATGTATTTTGATATATATATATATATATATAATCTGATATAACAGAAGTATTTGAAACTACTGAACAAATTGATGTACACCAGTTGACTGAGAAGTTAAAATTAAATCTTGTGTTTCAATGTCCTATCAATAAATAAATAAATTCATGAAATATGAAAACACTTAAGTAATAATAATTATCAAAAAATTTTATCTATATTGAAATAATTTATTATTAAATTAATTAATTTAAAGTTGTTCTATATAATTATTCCTACAAAAAAGTTTTATATAAACATATATTTTGTCTATCCCTTTTAGTTTCAAAGTTATAATTTAATAACTTCAAAAATTATACATTTTTTAAATTTTCGAAAAATATTAAAATTTTTTTTTTGATAACGTTTTTGTATTATGTACATTTCTATATTTCAACGCTTAAAACTGTAGACTTAGGTACAGCGTAAAAAATAAATATGATAAATAAAATCTATCTATACTACGGTAATGTATTAACCATTAAGGCATGATGACCAACACATGTTTTATCTAAATTTAAAAATAAATTATTTTTTATTAACCATTGCTTTATTAATATTAAATCTTTCCTTATAATATTAAATATCTCCTGTCATGAATGACCTGAACATAGCATAATAGTATTATCTGCGTAACATATTATTTGGCTTTTTAAAGGAAGTAAATGAATATAATTTATTTGTATATTGAAAAGTATAAGGGAGATAACCGTTCTTTGTGGTATACCGCATTTTACTAATGAAGAGAACTACACGATTGTAGTAAAATTATTTATAACTCCAAAAATATTAATGCTAGTGACATGAAACTTTCACCACAAAAATATATACGCAAAATATTAATGCAAAAAAATTTCCAAAATGTTTACTTATTTTTAGGAAATTTATAGCAATATGCAAATTTGAGACATTTAATTCATAATAAATTTAATTTTAGGTTTTAAAACCTGAAAATTTAATTTAATATTAAAAGTACTTACGCCATTCTAGCTACATACAAAATTTTTTAAAAATCAGTAGATACAATATTTTTTAATTGTTAAATTTTTTTTTGAATGTTTATTTAATTTTTTCGACATTTCGTTATGAAATGTATTCGAATTTTAAGAAAATAATGGATCTATAAGCTTGAAATTTTCACTACAAATATATGTACGTACATTTATAATATATAATATTATAAATATGTGTATTATATATACCTAAGTATAATATGAATATACGTTTTTATTATAATAAATTATATTTTCTTAAACTAATTTCTGTGCATATTGATTAGATGATGGTTTCATATAATATGTATTATTTATATTATATATATGTAGGACCTACAGAAAATTAAAACCCAAAAAATACATCATAATATATATTAATTCGTGCAATAATAATTGTTTAATAATTGTAATTTATCGATCGCATTTAACCGGTTTTACTTGATATGTTCATCAAAGAATTTGTTTGTTATTTTTTTTTTTTTATGTCCTATGCTCCTAAATTACCAACATGATTACAGATACAAGGGAAAATAATTAATCTTATCGTAGCACATATCACTGTTATATTTATAATAGTGTTATATTATACTATATAATTAATACTAACGTTCTTTTTTTTTTCATTTTACTTCATCGAAAATATTTTTTTGATTATATTAATATACTTATTGCAAAAGATAAATTTTAAACAAATGTACTTGTTATATACTAATTTATAACACATATAATAAGGTACAAATATATACTATAGATTTAACTATAGATAGTATATGAAATTAAATGGAAGTTTAAATTATTTTTAATAATAAGAACATTTTTTTAAAGTCTATAATTAAGAAGATTCGCTATAAAAATACCTGTATATATACCTAATTAAAATCAATAAGTATCATTTCATATTATTCTCATATTTTAATTGTGATGATTATATACACAACCTAATTTTATTTTAAGGAATTAGATTTAAGTAATTTTAACTAATCTCGTATCTGTTGCACTTTTTATTATTGCGTACCTAATAACGATATTTGTTTAAAATATTTTAAATCAAATTAAAGCTTACTTGAATGAAAGATGTTTGATTCTTTTTAATGAGGATGGCCTTAGGTAATTCATAACTGGGCTTTCACGAAGAGATTTTTTCATCACGGTCCACGGACACTACATACTTGTTTTTAAGGGGTTTTTCTACAGATACCTAACTTTTAAGAAATTTTACGAAATACAAAAATGTAACGATTCAAAATTATTTATATACAGGTACATTTTAAAAATAATTGAAAATTTGTCCCAGTTCTACATATTAACGTTGTAAAATTACCATATTTGTTTAAAAAAATAAATATATTTACTCAAAACTGTTAAAACGGATTCATAAAGTGATTATAGAGTAAAAATACTTATATTATCAAATTAATAGAGAACACTATTTTGCAGCAAACCTCACTTCAGATTTCTAATTTATTAATTTAAAAAATGTTTATATATATTTTTTTTTACTATTTTAAGCTTTAATAAATAGTTTTTTCAATAAGTGAATTAAAAAACCCAAATAAAGATTATTCTAAAATGTTGTCCTCTATTGATTTGATAATGAATATTTTTAACTCTAAATTATTTTATGAATCCAGTTTAATAGTTTTTCGTAAACATGTTTTTACCGCTGAAAATAGTCCGTATAACATAATATGTAAATTAAAAATCATTTTTTAAGTTTTTTATTTTTATATACTTAATAATTTAAACTAATTAAAAAAAAGTTCTTCGACAAAGCACAGTAAAAGTCATGAACTTTACTGTTAAAACTATATTTCTTCGATAATATTATGATGATTCTATCAGTGATGGAACTAGGAATTTTGACGCCTGGGGAAAAGTGTAAATTTATGTGTATTATAGACTTTCACAATTTTAAGCCACCAAAAATTTTACGCCTGGGGATCAAACCCTGTCTACCTCCCTTCTTTAGTTCCGCCATTGTGTACTACGCTGTGCACTCAGAGCTAAACCTTGATTTTACATGATAGAAAAAAACGCACGTACAACGTTCTATTAATAAAATATTTGCAAACACACGAACGTTTTCGGTACTACTAATACTAGAGCAAAATGATAATCTACTTGCCCACAATAAATTATTTAAGAGAAGATTTTTTTTCCTGTTTGTAATTTAATTTAACTGCAGCTTACTAAAACATATTAAAATATTTGTGTACGCTGCATTATTATTTATATAATCGCAGGTTTTAATTACGGAAATATTTTTTACTATTTTTTGTTTTTCTTTTAGTAAC
The DNA here is from genome assembly GCA_025469235.1 of Pemphigus obesinymphae. NCBI lineage: Eukaryota > Metazoa > Arthropoda > Insecta > Hemiptera > Aphididae > Pemphigus > Pemphigus obesinymphae. Next base: position 6,228 of record JAIPRL010004516.1, on the reverse strand, counting down.
TATGAGTTTAAAATATTATATTCAGCTTTTATGCGCACCACGTAAATCGTATATCGTCCGTCTCCCCGCTTCGTTTAAGTTTATTCGGCTAATTACTATATATTATGTAGTACGTGTATTTTACGTAGCGGATGGTTGCTCGAATAATGCTGAATATTTGATAGGTACACATATACTGCATCATAATAGTTGATATGATATTATATTTTATAATTTATACCATTATACCATGTCTAAATATAATAATAATAATAATAATAATAATAATAATAAAAAATATAATAAAAATAATAATAATATAGGTATGACAGCAATTCGAACTGCGCGCATGTGTACTACGTCCCCTGCCGATGAAATCAATAATATATAGATATACGCTCGTTTGTCTAAACGTTTAAAAATCCTCGGCAGTTGACGTCACAATTTCTGTTTTTATCCCACGAATGGTACAACTAGATGAATACGTCAAATATTGCTGCCATGCCATAATAAAACAATACAGAAGGGTCACTCAAGGTGATAACAGTTTGTTTACAAAAAACCGAGAACCGGCCTTGAAGTTATCATCGAACGTAAAACCGAGGACCCGCCCTGAAGATAATAACGTTAATTCCCTATATATTACATATATTTATATGATGCATTGATCAATGCAAGCATCTTCAAATCACTGATTACAGCGATAACAGTACAATATTAGCTGTTATCAAAATTTGTCAACAGATGTTATTTTTAACATTCAAGGTCACCCATTTACTTTACACAGAAACATTGGCAGTGACATAGCTCTGGTCATACCATGAACTAAGATAATATGGACTGGAAACGACAAGAAAGGTGGGTGGTAGTGGTGCGATTACATTTTGTTACGGTGAAATTTGTAAGCGGGGAAATCTAGCGATAATCTATCATGCAAACCTAGCGAACATAATATGCCATACCACACATACGTAGCATAATATTGTAGTCTGCATATGTTGTCAAAACTATATACTAGGCGGCGTTTTAATCACATATAGATAACCCCACCTTGATATTTACAGTAACAATTTGTCTGCACGTATTAATCTATCGTTTCCAGTCCATACTATCTTAGTTCGTGGTCATACCTATAGTTCTTTAGCCGTGGTTTTATGCGTCGCGTACAGAACTACGTAACCAATAAAGTTATATTTCGATAGGACGACGGTTTTTAATTGAGAGGATTTATGATGAAGGGAAATGACGATGGTGGGTGGGGAAACGGTAGATATACAGTGCGTATATATATATTATATACCAATTACCGAGTGTATACCAATGAATTATTATTTATATACATAATATACGCGCGTAACCGTAATAATATAAAATATAAAATAATATCGCAGGTGGAATGCACGTGGTGTGTGTTTAAGATATATGTATGTGTAGGGTGTGCGCGGGGAGGGTAAAGAGTACCTATACTGCAGACATATTTTACAGGACGTTGTTGCGGTGACGTGAGGGTGAATACTATACTAGGCGCCACCGATGTCACGCTGTGAGCGTCGCTAATGACAATTTGTCTCCTCGCGTATTATATAATGTGCGCAGCCAGCGCGCGGACCGACTGCGACCGCGACGGGGAGACGACAGTCAATAAAAATCGCTCTCTCTCACTCTCACGCACACACGCGAGCGCACAAAACACGTACACGAAAAACGCTCGTCCTCCGTCCCTCCCGTTTAAATAATATACCACACATTATAATAATACAATATGTATTCTATTCGAAAACGTTTTTATTACGTTATATCTTCTGAAAAATATATAATAATAATAATAATAATAAATATCCTTTTTTCCTTTCTTTTTCTGCGTTTCACCCGCTGCGAGGGTCATCTTCATTATATATATATACATAGATATACGTATTGTATAATATTATGTATCGTATATATATATATATATATCATAGTATCGCTTCTGCATAGCGATCGTGTATGTGACCACCAGGTGAAAAAAACCAACAATTATTGCCAAAGCTTAAATAAAAAATGTGGAAAAACAAATATTGAGGAGACAAAAAGATAGAATGAGAAAAAAATAATTGGATGCGCGATTGATTTATGGACATTAGACGTAGCGAACCGCGGGTGCAACATAATATAATAATATGTAGGTATATAAGTATATTGTACATAATATATTATAGAAAAGCAGATAAATCGATTCATCATATTTTTATTTGATATTATATACGGTTAAGTTATATTATACATTATACACAGTAGAGTATGGACCACTGTTTCCTGGATTATAAATTCCAAATTAACTGCAGACCTTAGGGGGTATGGTAAAACGAAAAACAAATCGTATTTTTTCGTGAATGAACCTCTTTTAATCACCCATACTACAATAGGTATATGTTACCTATAGATATATCACATATACGTATATATTATGCTTAACCGTTCAGCAATTTTTACTTGTACACAAGATGTATAATACTAATATGTATATTATATCTTGTACTACAATAATACTTGCAGCTGTTTCCTCGTTATTGTTTAACATAATATAGAGATAAATAGCTTACAAATGCATGTTAGACAGTTTTACAAATCGCTACTGATTTGAAGACAACACGTGCCTATCTGCAAATTTTCCGAAATTTACTTTTTTGTGTCACTGCGGAGTTCAGATTCATGTTTTCAAGGAGAATATAATTTATTGTATTAAAGTTAAACTATAAAATTGTTCATTATTTCCCAATAAAATGCGTTTAAATGATAACACATATGCATATCCAATTTTGACATTAATATACTATAATATTCTCGAATACCAGGTATCCAATGGCGGATCTAGTAGGGAGTTCGAGGGGTTAGCTAACCAGTAGTTAAAATTTAATTTGTGAAATTGGACTCTTTTAAGCCTCAACTATATTTTATAGATAAAAACAAGAGAAATTATAAAGAAATGCTCATAAATTTCTATTGTAAGAAAATGTATTATATTATTAAATTATAATAAATTAAAGATTAGTGTATATTTTTTGTTTATTTTGTATTTAGTTTCTTTAAGAGAATGCAACACTAGCATTTGCTAGCATTATCTCGGTCTAACCAATTAAATACATAGAAACTTCATCAATTCTAATATTAGAGTATATTTATCTATTACAAAATTTATAGACGAGATTATTATTTATAAAGCAGTCATCTTTTTCAAAATTTTAATTATATAGATAAGTATATTTATTTAAATTATTGGAATTTAAAAATAGTTAGGTATACTTCTTTACAAAATTAAAATTTTGGAAAAAATGACGCTAACCCATAGATAATGATCTCGTCTATAAATTTGATAATAAATAAATTTACTCTAATATTAAAATTGACAAAATTATGATAATAATGCCAAACGTAAATTTCTTATATATCTTTAGTTGATTAGACAGACAGAAAATTCGGGTAGCAGATTATATAGTGTTAATAGGATAGAGTCCTGAGGAAGTGAATAGTAGACTTTAAGAGTGGAGAGAAGCTTTTAAAAGTAAAGGACTAAAATATATAGAGTACGATTTTGGTAAAAGGGAACACAGAGGGAATAGGGAAAGTCTAGAAATAAAGTTGAGTGGAGATATAGTGGGAGAGGTTGCAGAGAGGTTCAAATATTTATCGTCCGTTATACAGAAAGATGGAACTTCAAAGAAAATATGAAACACAGAATCAAGTGTAGATAGATGTAGTGAAGAAAAATGTCATTTGTTTTGTGTGGCAAAATAATACCTATTAAGTTAAAAAGTACATTTTATAAGGCAGTTGTGAGACCTGCAATGATGTATGGAATAGAATATTGGGCAATAGATAGGAAGATAGAACAGAGAATGAGTGTAACAAAGATAAAAATGTTAAGGTGGATGATTGGAGTAATTAAAAAATAAAAAAAGAGAGGACAAAATAAAGAATGAATATATATATATATATATATATATATTTATAAGAAGTAGTAGGAGTTACTTCAATAGTTGAAAAAATGAAATGAAGAATAATAGATAGATATGGCTTGGGCATGTATTAAGGAGGGAAGGAGGGAAGAGGCAATAATATTAATAAGAGATGTAAGTTGATTAATAAAAGAGGAGAGGAAGACCAAAAATGAGGTAGCGGGATGTGACAGCGCAGGATATAAGAAAGGCTGAGGGTAGTTGAAGAAGATGTAGAAAATAGAGTTGAGTGGAAGTAGAAGACTAGGGGGACCGACCCCAAATAGTTGGGAAAAAGGCGAATAAGAAAAAGAAAATCATAAAATTTCAAATTTGTAAAATTTTTAAATTGTTGTTCTTGCTTTTAGTAATTTAAATTCCTATGCCTATACGGTTACACATATATAAATTTGCCACCCTCTCTAGTATAAAGTGATCTACGGATACCCATTGCCTACGAGTATGTATATAAAAAATATTATAAATTATAATATAAAAGGGTGTTTTATACCTGCTGCATTATGCCCTAAAATATCGACCGACTATTTTTTTCACTAAATCAGCACCATTCCCTTATTGCAGGTGGGAATAGGTTTTATTATTATTATTATAGTAAATTTTTACTACACTACTCTATAACTCGACAAAAAGTAAAAAAAAAAACGAAAAATTTTACTATATATTAGTTAATATTATAAAGATTAAAACTATGTAGATTAAATCATGATTTCATGATTATGATTTATGATGAACAGCATTAATTTCTCATTAAATAAATTATAATAATTGTCTACCTATACATCGTCATTAAAATATTTAATATTATTTTACCTGTATACTAAAATGTATATAAGGGTGTTTAAGTGTCAAAATGTGATTATTTTCTATAAAAAAAATTTCTATAAAATAAGGTTAAAAATGAAACTTCAAAATTATATAAAAATTATTAACCTCGACAAAATATAATGTAAGTAAATAATAATTGTATTCTTCATCATTTATGTTTTAGATCCATATACACAACGTATCATTACTGTCAAACTGTAACCCTTTATAAAACAGTCCATTTATATTTGATGACCAACACCTATTGATTTCTGTGTTAAAACAACAACGTAGGTCTCTCAAGAATAAATATTTTAACCATTACGTTTGTAACGTTTTAGTGTGTCACTTAATATTTCATAATAAATACTTTATGGACTGAACAACTTATATTGGGTTCAGTGAGTTTATGGTTCTTATAATTATAAAAATAAATAAATAAAGTATTATAAAATTATATAGGTGTGAGTTATGACTTTTAAGTAAATAACCATACATTTCAACTAAAAAATGAACACAAAATATTAGTCTGAATGACAGAACGTCGATTCGTTTAAATTTTAATGATGGAAATTGGAAATACGAATTTAGTAAAATTAAAGCTGAACATTGGGACTAAAAGTAACTAAACATAAAATGAAATTATTTACAAATAAAAATGATTCAATCGATACACCGGTTTAGGCCGAATCAAAATTATTTAGTTTTATTTTATTCTCAATAAAGGTATATGGAAAATTTGGAAACACTTTCATCAACGTTATATAGTTATACCTACTATAATAAGTGTATTATCCGGTTATTATGCTAATTTATACACAGTTTTTTCCCCCCAGTGGTATCAGCCCAACTATATATATCGTGTACGTATATATTCTGTTTTCCAGCTCAACAGGTACCGGATCGAATACCGATTGGTGTGTGTATAAATAAATTAAGTATACATATTTTGTGATATAAATAATTCTATCTCATTGCATTTAACTAATATATAATACCACCCATGTACCCATCGAAAGACTTGTTTACATAATATATTTATATACCTTCTGATTTTCAATAAGCTTCAACATGTTGGTTTAAATCACATACCTATATGTTAAATATCGAACCACATATAAACTTGTGTTTTATATTCTGTCCGTATTTGGCATATTAATATTTTTTTTTAATAATTCATTTGCAATGTATTATTTACAGTTAAATTTAAATATAACTTGAAATAAGTACCTAAAATTTTTTTTCAATCATTTCAATAATTACCGATGTATAGTAAGTATTTGTCTATTTTATAGGCTTTTAAATCATAACAAAAACAATCTATAAAAAAGCCGGTCAGTAGGTTGTGGAAGCACTTCGCTCGTCGGGTGTCAGTATTGGTGGATGCACTTCGCTACTGGGCAGGGTACTTTTGGTGGATGTATTGAATTTGAAAGCAATGATAAATCAT